>CALNXK010000458.1:0-85000 GCA_942486035.1 Porites lobata | reverse complement strand
AGATGGTTCGTTTCTCACTGAGCCCGAAAATCACACTTAGAAAGGAAAAGACGAGGAAAAATAGCGAGAGCAAGGAAAATAATAAAAGCTTAAAATGACGTATTGACACTTCACATTTGCACTGTTTAGCTGTTCTTGAATTATAGTTTATCTGTTTCATATATCTCCTCTTAAAGTAAAATATTTAAATTGAGACATCTTTCAACAGCAGCGACAGTTTGGATGGGGAATCCCCTAGTGCCTAGAGCAGGCTAAGAAGACTTCTGAGACTTCCTGCTTAACATTCTATAATTTTAAAAAAGAGATACAAAAAAAATATTGTAAATGCGAAATGATTTTTCCACAAATAACAAAAGGAAAAAGGGTTGCGAATTCCGCATTCCGGATTCCGAATTCCAGGTGTGCCATAATGGTTTGATCTGGAAAAATCAGTATAAAGCTGTAAATTGACATTATCTTCAGTTGTATATAAAGCACTAGTACCAAAACAGCCATTCATTTTGCCACAAGTGGTAAACTCGATCACAACTGACTCTAGGAAAAGCCTAATCTAGATAAAAAGTTAAAAAACCACCTTCAGTAGAGATAAGGTTTAACCACTTCCGTATGTTGAGTGTTTTCAAATGGGTTTTTTTTGTCTTTTTGGTATATTTTATTTCATTTCTCCTTAGTTTTCTGTAATATATAGATTTATCCAGGGCTAAAAGCGAAGCTCCCGTTAATAAATTCATAATTTAAATCAAACAATAAACTTGTAATCCACAGATCAGGGCACATTCATTTGACGTTTGAGGCAAAGGCTAAGTGATTTTAGAGAAAAATAATTTGACAGTCCAAGAGTAAAACAGCTTTTATATCGAGTTATTAAATAGTCTTATTTGTACACCCAAAAATAGCAATCATGGTCGATCACAATAGATTAGGCCTGGAAAACAAATAGACCTACCTATTCGTGTATTGTATTTGCATTAGCTGCTGCATCATAATGTGGCATTCACCACTCTCTCCAACATTGCTACGTTTGAGAGACTATGGATAATTGGACAACCCCGAAATATAATTTTAAGAAACACACGCGCCACGATAGTCCTTGGTGGCTGCCAATTTACACGTTGCATTCCTCTGTCTAAAAGAAAGGCCAAAATAAAAAATCAGGCCGGATTTTTTGTGTTCGACAAGTTTAGTTTACTAGTAAATCTTGGCGACGAATCTGGTGGCGTGTAAACCAGCCTTTTAAACATACTTTTTCTCATCACGTCTCAGGTAAACAGTACTATGAGGCCCTTGTTTTTATCATACAGACCTCGGACAAAAATTGTTCTTTTTTGCCCTATTTAAACCTATAATTCTGCAGTTTTTCACAATTTTGCAAGAGAATTTGTACTCATTCAATATCCACGACGATCAAAGCACGCGCTTCCTGAATTATAATACGTTTTCATGAAGAGAATTCTATAATGCCAGGACTTTTCAGTTAGAAAAATCTGGTCCTATATGTGATATGCAGGGTAATAATTATGGGCTTTTAATGAAAACGATAAAAAATTCCCAAAATCACTTTTCGGCCAGCCGGACAGGTCTCACTTTTGACAGGCACCAAATTTGCAGTGCGATTAATAGAGTTACCATTTACGCTCCAACATGATAGATAAATTGTTATGTTTAGGTTTTATTTCCCTTTGTTTATTAAACTGCGTATGGTTTTGTAATGTGTAATCTTTAAAAGCGAGTGATATTTACGAGCGGCGTTTTGAGTATTCCTGCATGAGATGTTTATGTTCGACTGGGATACAACCGGTGCAGCGATAAAAATTGCGAGAGGGACTACTAACAATCAATAAAATAAATATAATTCGGTGAAACATGTACAGAGACAATAATTTTCATTCACGAAGAGAAGTATTGAGAGTAAAGTGTCTCTGAAAATCATGAGTCAGGTAAGCATAAGCTTATTTATGTTTTAAGCCGGCTTCCCGGCGTTTGCTCTTTTTCAAGATGAACTCGAGGCAAGAAAATCGCTCAGAGCTTTCTGTTTACAGCCAAAATCATAACTAAATAATCTTCGGAACATTTTCTTTGAATTTGCGGTCAAAAAATGTCTAAAGGCTTTTCAAACCTGATACTGTTGTAGGTTAGATCATTGCTCGTGTATAAACTTAAGCCGCATAAACCATAGGCTCGACTTCAGGAACCGAAAAAAAACAACACATCAAAGACAACAATTTCTCAGGCTTACCAGTCGAGATGCTGCTTCTGAAGGTCATCAAGTGTTCCAGAATTTTCAACCCTCTTACGCCTCAAGCAAGGGAAAGAGAATAAGCTCATTTTTGAAAACGATGCCATCCGAAATCGGATTTCCAATGACTTTGACAAGCGGTGCATTTGTCAACAAAAAGCGCAATAAACAAACCAGGCATGAATTACAGAACAATCTTGATAGCAGCTGTATTTAATTTTGTACACCAAGTAGATAAAGCCAGTTTAAAACATCACAAGATGACACAGAACTCTGTAAGCTCCAGCTATCAGTAAGCAAGTTTCCAGACGCTGCATAAATTTTCCGCATGAAATCACCTGTCAAATTTTGACCAATCAGAACATAAAAATTGGACGTAGAGCGTGATCAACGCGTGACAGTGAGAAAAATCAAAAGTGATTGCCTTCCCTGCATGTAAATGTAAAAGCCGGTTGAATTTTCGCGTCCGAGGTCAGTTCGAAATCAACATTTTAAAAGTGCGGCTCAGGAACTCGACTTATTTCGTATGCTTTTTTAAAAAATTGAACTTGAGCCTGCGATAATTGAAAAGTAGCAACCTGTCAGCGGATACGTTAAAAAAACACTCGAACTCAGTGGGTCGATACCTGAGCCCGCGATAAGGTCAGGCGATACTGGTCAGCAGAAACACTATTTTGACAGCTGTCAATTAATCAAAACATATATGTACAATATCGGGTTGCAGGCTCCCAAACTAGCTAGAAAGTGTGAGATTAAACATTGGTATGCCTGTGGTGCGGACGGACGGAAGGTCGGGTGGTCGGTGTACGGTCACGTGATTGCCGAATTTTCTAAGATGGATAGATTTTCTAAGCTATGGGACTTCGAATTGAGCCCGTGATCAAATAAAATATCAGCGCAAAACTTTTACGTGACCTCAATGGATAGACAAATGAGCCCGCGATACACTCAGGTGATGATGGTCAGCGTATACTCTAGTTTGACAGCTGTCAATTAACCTTCATTAGAATGGCGAATATTCGAATTAACAGACTACGAGTGTGAGTAAGACATATCCGTCCGGCATGTAGTGGAAAATGCCAGATCGTGTACCTGAGCGAACCTGAGCCCACGTTATTAGTTTTCTGATAGTGGTCTGCACATGTCCCATTTTGACAGCTGTCAATTGACCTTAATTTGGCTTGCCAATATAACTTTAAACGACTGTCAGCCAACTGACAACTTTGCCCGGCGTAGTTTCGTTTTTATGTTGAATTGGTAAGCCTGACATATTATATCAGCTTATATGTAGGGGCAAAACGACTGGTCTTTCATCTGAGCCCGCGAGATAGTCAGGTGATCGGATGTCTAATTTTGACAGCTGTCAATCTAATCGTACTCATACGGATGGCTTACATAACTAAGAGGCTAGTCAAGTTGTGCAAGATCTATTGTGACATTTGACATCGGCTTACATGAAGCGTGTGTACCGGTGGGCGGGCGGGCGTACGCTACGTCATAACCAAATTTTCTCGGATGGATAGTTTACCAAATTTTCTTACCCATGGTGCTCCGCTGCGCGCGCGCGAGGAGCTCCGCTATTAAAGGACTTTTGGTGATACACTATTAACAGTTGTCAGAATCTTTACCTTTCAGCGTCCCATTATCAAAATTCAGCTCTTGTCCGGTACCATTTGATGTACCATCACTCTCAAATGCTGCTCCGTTTCCACTCTGTGCCATAATGGTTTGATCTGGAAAAATCGGTAAAAAGCTTTAAATTAATATTAACTTCACTTATATAAGCACTGTTACCAAAACAACCACTCATTTTTGTCACAAGTGGTAAAACTCACATTAGTGTAAAACGTTTATTGACTCAACAAGTCAATCCAAATTCTGTTGGAGGCAGTCATGAAATGCGTGGTGAAGTAATTTTCAAACAACAGGACGGTACACGTAATCTGATTCACTTTTCCATTGTGCTTTTAATCAATACATGAAACTGCTTTCCAGAATTCAGTAGCTCAGTCGCTCAGGCCGCCCTAGTAACCAAAGATTGCCAACTGACACTTTTCGACAATCTCGGTGGCTGATTCAGTTTCAGATTCAGACCGACCTTTTTTTGCAGTTTTTTATTGTTACGTAGTCAATCGACTTAGTAGAAGCAGGGAGTTACAGTACCACTTCAGTTAGACGTGATAGAAGTATAATTGAAAACAGAATCAGGAGTCATGCAATTGCGGGTATTTGCTATCATTAGATTGACCCTTATAAACATATTGTTTCTTTTTGGTGCAAGTGAAACTCGGTAAAGTTTATTTTTAGCGTTATAGAACTTAAGGGGATAATCGTCATAATTTGCAACGGCTTTCGTTATTGGTAATACTTTGTTGATAAAAATTCGTGATAAAATATTGTTAATTGTATAAATCCGGTTTGCTACTTAATGATATTTGGCTGCTATGACCACATCGACAACAACATTTTTTCTACTTTCAAACTACAAAACCTTAAGATTGGACTAACACTGAAATAACCTTTTCAAATAGTAATAATAATAATATAATAATAATAATAATTACAATAATAAATGGTACAATGTGAAGGTGCTGTGGTTGCATCATAGGATTTCAGCATCCGTTATTATAAATGCCTTGCTAATTGTTTCTGTGAACCTTTGTAAAACCGCAACTGGACAAGATATCACAGTATCAAAGCCGGTCTTGTAGCAAAAGTATACGCATGCGCAAAAAAAACCCGATTGTAGAGCTGCTAGGGGTATTCCGAACACAGTAACACCGCAAAGAAAAGTCGACAAATTCGACAAAACCATACTTAAAATCGCCGAGCCAATCACAAAAAAATTCCGCATTTTTAAAAATACCACAATATAAGAGTTGAAGACCACAATTACATAAGTACCGCATGAAAATTTTGCCAAACACCACAATACCGCAAAATTTCTCAATGTAAGGCGCTAAAAATGTAAAACTCTACCATACTTTGCCCTCCCTGAGACGGACGATTGATTCAAAATGTCCCACCGTCAGTAAGGGTAGCTAGAGGCAACAGAAATGCCTAGAGGAGATGGTCACATTTCAAATTAACTGACCCATTTTAGTTGATTGCAGGCCCTTTCACCGGGGTTGAGGGTTCGTCGTTTTCGAGTTGAGTGTATTTCGTTTTTCAAAAGTAGAAGATACTTGGTTCTTTTCCCATTCGTGGTTGTTTCCTGTTTAGTTGTAGGTCTTTCCGATTCAGCTTTATTTTGGACATTCTGTTTTGCAATTATGAAGTACGTCATAAGCAAAACTTTCGATTAAGAAATTTGGGGTGGAACGAAACTCCAGTGAAGGTACTCCGGATTTCAAGTGACGGCTAAGATAGAAGGATTTTTTGGGTTTAAAATTTTCAATTCCGGGAATCTTTGGGGGTAGGAAAAATTTGGCGAGTATTTTCTTAGTTGGCTTGATTTTAACTGAATAATGTTGGTGGTGCGTAGTTCTGTATGGGATTTTTTGGGGGGTTAATTTTTGGGGTTTTGATTTTTGCCCCTGTTCGGTCATCCACGTCTCTTAAAATCCGGAACACCCCTTGGGAACGAAACTTGCTTTGGTATAAAAAAAATACTGGTGAATTCTAATTGTTGGTACATAAGATAAGAGTACAATACGGACTATCGTGTGCAACTTTTTTGTGAGTTCATTCCCGTCTTCGTCTCTTTGCTACAGATCAAAACGAAAAATACGACGGGGATAATTTATTTCCCGGTTAGATAAATGCCGTCACTTGTTAACTCATCAATGGCGTTGATCATGACATTGGTCACAGACTTGTCAAATAGGGACAAATTTGGTCGTTCCGTTCCTCACTTTCTGATGTTAAAAATGCTAAAAAAGGTGAAAATGCATTAAATTTGTAGCTCACACTAATAGACCGTTATGCGGTGCGTGTGCGTCTTTCGGGTTGGTGGGAAAATAGAAATCATACTTGCCGGGATCTAATGCAGGGCTACATTAACAGTGAATCCGCAAGATAAAGGAATTCGTCGACCACAAATTTTAGAAAAAGTTTAATCTAGATAAAAAATAAAAAACACCTTCAGTGGAGATAATGTTTATCGCCAGTCTTTATGTATGTCGAATGTTATCAAATGACGTTTGTTTTTTTCCTTTCTGTATCTTTTATTTCATTTCTCCTTAAATTTCTATGTTAAAGGCCTTTTGGTGATACACTATTAACAGTTGTCAGAATCTTTACCTTTCAGTGTGTCATCATCAAAATTCAGCTCTTGTCCGGTACCAAGTGATGTAACATCACCCTCACTTGCTGCTCCGTTTCCACTCTGTGCCATGATGGTTTGATCTGGAAAAATCAGTATAAAACTTTAAATTGACATTTTCTTCACTTGTATATAAAGCACTAGTACCAAAACAGCCATTCATTTTGCCACAAGTGGTAAAGACGACCACAAATTTTACGAAAAGCCTAATCTAGATACCTTCAGCAGAGATAATGTTTAACGACTTTGACTCTGTAACCACTTCCGTATGTTGAATGTTTTCAAAGGACGGTTTTTTTGTCTTTTTTGTATATTATATTTCATTTGTCCTTAGTTTGCTGTATTAAAGGACTTTTGGTGATACACTATTAACAGTTGTCAGAATCTTTACCTTTCAGTGTGTCATCATCAAAATTCAGCTCTTGTCCGGTACCATTTGATGTACCATCACTCTCACATGCTGCTCCGTTTCCACTCTGTGCCATAATGGTTTGATCTGGAAAAATCAGTAAAGAGCTTTAAATTAATATTAACTTCACTTGTATGAGCACTGTTACCAAAACAGCCATTCGTTTCGCCACAAGTGCGAAATTCGACCAGAAATTCTAGGAAAAGCCTAATCTAGATACCTAGTAGAGATAATGTTTAACGACTTTGACTCTTCAACCACTTCCGTATGTTGAATGTTTTTAAAGGACGGTTTTTTTGTCTTTTTTGTATATTTTATTTCATTTGTCCTTAGTTTGCTGTATTAAAGGACTTTTGGTGATACACTATTAACAGTTGTCAGAATCTTTACCTTTCAGTGTCCCATTATCAAAATTCAGCTCTTGTCCGGTACCATTTGATGTACCATCACTCTCAAATGCTGCTCCGTTTCCACTCTGTGCCATAATGGTTTGATCTGGAAAAATCGGTAAAAAGCTTTAAATTAATATTAACTTCACTTATATAAGCACTGTTACCAAAACAACCACTCATTTTGTCACAAGTGGTAAAACTCACATTAGTGTAAAACTTTTATTGACTCAACAAGTCAATCCAAATTCTGTGGGAGGCAGTCATGAAATGCGTGGTGAAGTTATTTTCAAACAACAGGACAGTACACGTAAACTGATTGAGTTTTCCATTTGCTTTCAATCAATACATGAAACTGCTTTCAAGAATTCAGTAGCTCAGTCGCTCAGGCCACCCTAGTAACCAACCACTGCCAACTTACTTTTCGACAATCTCGTTGGCTGATTCAGTTTCAGATTCAGAGCGACGTTTTTTGCCGTTTTTTTTTGTTACCCTAGTCAATCGACTTAGTAGGAGCAGGGAGTTATTGTACGATTTCTGTAAGACGTGACAGAACCATATTTGAAAACAAAATCAGGAGTCAATTGGAGCAATAATCCTTATAAACATATTGCTTCTTTTTGGTACGAGTGAAATTCGGTAAAGTTTTCTTTTAGTTTTATCGAACTTAACGAGACAATCGTCATAATTTGCAAAAGCTTTCGTTATTGGCAATACTTTTTTGATAAAATTCCTGATAAAAACATTGTTAATTATATAAATCCGGTTTGCTACTTAAAGATGTTTGACCACATGAACAACAACACTTTTTTTGCTTTCAAAACTACAAAAACCTAATATTGGATTAACACTATAAAATAACCTTTTGCAACAGTAATAATAGTAATAAATGGCACAATTTGAAGGTGGTGTGGCTGCAGCATAGGGTTTCGACATCCTTTATTATAAATGCCTTTGTAATTGTTTCTGTTGATGGGTCCAACCGCATACCAAATTATCATGGGAATACTGTTTGGCACTTAAGTGTAAACCTTTCTTTAACCGCAACTGGGCACGATATCACATTATGTAAGCCGGTCTTGTAGCAGAAGTATACGCATGGGCAAAAAATAAGATTAAAGAGCGGCTAGGGGTATACCGAACACCGTAACACCGCAAAGAAAAATCGACAAATTCGACAAAACCATGCTAAAAATCTCCAAACCAATCAAAAAAGATTCCCCATATTTAGAAATACCACAATATTAGAATTAAAGATCACAATTACGTAACTACCGCATGAAAATTTGCCAAACACAATAATACCGCAAAATTTTCTCAATGTAAGGCGCTAAAAATGTAGCAATATACTATACTCTCCCCTCCCCAAGACAGATGCAGGGCTATATGTAATGGTGAATCCGGAAGGAAAACGTATTCATCGACCACAAATTTTAGAAAAAGTATAATCTAGATAAAAAATAAAAAACACCTTCAGTGGAGATAATGTTTAACGACTTTCAGTCTTCATGTATCAAATGTTGAATGTTATCAAATGACGGTTTTTTTTCTTTTCTGTATTTTTTATTTCATTTCTCCTTAAATTTCTCATGTTAAAGGCCTTTTGGTGATACACTATTAACGGTTGTAAGAATCTTTACCTTTGAGTGTGTCGTCATCAAAGTTCAGCTCTTGTTCGGTACCATGTGATGTAACATCACTCTCACTTGCTGCTCCGTTTCCACTCTGTACCATAATGGTTTGTTCTGAAAAAATCAGTATAAAGCTGTAAATTGACATTATCTTCACTTGTATATAAAGCACTAGTACCAAAACAGCCATTCATTTTGCTACAAGTGGTAAAATCGACCACAAGTGATTCTAGGAAAAGCCTAATCTAGATTAAAAAAAATTAAAAAACCACCTTCAGTAGAGATAATGTTTAACGACTTTGACTCTTTAACCACTTCCGTTTGTTGAATGTTTTCAAATGACGGTTTTTTGTTATTTTTGTATGTTTTATTTCATTTGTCATTAGTTTGCTATATTAAAGGCCTTTTGGTGATACACTATTAACAGTTGTCAGAATCTTTACCTTTCAGTGTGTCATCATCAAAATTCAGCTCTTGTCCGGTACCAAGTGATCTTACATCACTCTCACCTGCTGCTCCGCTTCCACTCTGTGCCATAATGGTTTGATCTGGAAAATGGGAAAAAAGCTTGAAATTAATATTAACTTCACTTGTTAAGTATATAAATTCCGTTTGCTACTTAATTAAGATGTTTTAAAGATGTTTGGCTGCTATGACCACATCAACAACAACACTTTTTTACTTTCAAAACTACAAAAATTTAAGATTGGATGAACACTAAAATAACCCTTTCAGATAATAACAATAATAATAATAATAATAATAATAATAACAATAATAATAATAATATAATAGTCATAATAATTATAATAAGAAGTGGTACAATGTGAAGGTGCTTTGGTTACACCATAGGATTTGAACATCCATTATTATAAATGCCTTGCTAATTGTTTCTGTTGATGGGTCTAACCGTATAACAAATTATCATGGGAATATTGTTTGGTAAACCTTTCTAAAACCGCAACTGGGCACAATATCACACTATCAAAGCCGGTCTTGTAGGAGAAGTTTACGCATGCGCAAAAAAAAGATTGAAGAGCGCCTAGGGGTATACGGAACACCGTAACATCGCAATGAAAAATCGAGAAATTCGACACAACCGTGCTAAAAATCGGCGAGCCAATAAAAAAAATTCCGCATGTTTAGAAATACCACAATATCAGAATTCAAGACCCCAATTACATAACTACCGCATGAAAATTTGCCAAACACAATAATACCGTAAACTTTCTCAATGTAAGGCGCTAAAAATGTAAAACTCTTCTATACTCTCCCCTGCCCGAGACAAACATTTGATTCCAAATACCCCACAGTGCAGTGGGCAAAAGAGCCCAGCTAGAGGCAACGCAAATGCCTAAAGGGGGTAGTCACACTTCAAATTAAGTGACCCATTTTAGTTGATTGCAGCAGGCCCTTTCGCCGGAGGTGAGGGTTTTTCGTTTTCGAGTTGAGTGTATTTCGGCTTCCAAAAAATACAGGATACTTGGTTCCTTTACCATTCGTGGTTGTTCCGTTTTTACTTGTAGGTCTCTCCGATTCAGCTTCGTATTCGAAAATTTGTTTTGCTGTTATGAAACACGTCATAAGCAAAACTTTCGATTAAGAAATTTGGGGTGGAACGAAACTCCAGTGGAGGTACTCCGGATTTCAAGTGACGGCGATGATCGGCAGGATTTTTTTGGGTTTAAAATTTTAAATTCCGGGATTCTTTTGGGGTAGGAAAAATTTGGCAAGTATTTTCTTGGTTGGCTTGAGTTTAACTGAATAATCTTGGTGGTGCGTAGTTCTGTATGGGATTTTTTTGGGAGTTAATTTTTGGTCCAGGGAATTTTGGCGGTTTTGATTTTTGCCCACATTCCGTCATCCACGTCCCTTGAAATCCGGAATACCCCTTTAGAAAGAAACTTGTTATGGTATAAAAAAATAAAATGTTGATTTATAATTGTGGTTACAAAAGATAAGAGTACAATGCGGACTATCGAGTGCAACTTTTTAGTATGTTCATTTCCGTCTTCGTCTCGTTGCTACAGATTATAAAACGAAAAATACGACAGAGATCATTTATTGCCCGGTTAGACAAATGATGTTACTTGTTAACTCATCAATGGCGTTGATCATGACATTGGTCACAGATGTGTGAAATAGGGCCAAATTTGATCGTTCCGTTCCTCACTTTCTGATGTTAAAAATGCTAAGAAAGCAGAAAATGTATCAAATTTGTAGCTCACACTAATAAACCGTTATGCGGTGCGTGTGCATCCTTCGGGTTGGCGGGAAAATAGGAATCATACTTGGCGACAGCTAATGCAGGCCTATATGTAACAATGAATCCGCAAGATAAAGGAAGAAGTCGTCGACCACAAATTTTAGAAAAAGTTTAATCTAGATATAAAGAAAAAAACACCTTCAACGGCTTTCAGTCTTTATGTGTGTTGAATGTTATCAAATGACGGTTTTTTTCTTTCTGTATGTTTTATTTCATTTCTCCTTAAATTTCTATGTTAAAGGCCTTTTGGTGATACACTATTAACAGTTGTAAGAATCTTTACCTTTGAGTGTGTCATCATCAAAGTTCAGCTCTTGTACGGGACCAAGTGATGTAACATCACCCTCACTTGCTGCTCCGTTTCCACTCTGTGCCATCATGGTTTCATCTGAAAAAATGAGTATAAAGCTGTAAATTGACATTATCTTCAGTTGTATATAAAGCACTAGTACCAAAACAGCCATTCATTTTGCCACAAGTGGTAAACTCGATCACAACTGACTCTAGGAAAAGCCTAATCTAGATAAAAAGTTAAAAAACCACCTTCAGTAGAGATAAGGTTTAACCACTTCCGTATGTTGAATGTTTTCAAATGGGTTTTTTTTGTCTTTTTGGTATATTTTATTTCATTTCTCCTTAGTTTTCTGTAATATATAGATTTAGCCAGGGCTAAAAGCGAAGCTCCCGTTAATAAATTCATAATTTAAATCAAACAATAAACTTGTAATCCACAGACCAGGGCACATTCATTTGACGTTTGAGGCATAATGGTTTGATCTGGAAAAATGAGTGAAAAGCTTTAAATTAATATTAACTTCACTTGCATAAGCACTGTTACCAAAACAACCATTCATTTTGCCACAAGTGGTAATCTTACATTAGTATAAAACTTTTATTGACTGAACAAAACAATCAAAATTCTGTGGCAGGCAGTCATGAAATGCGTGGTGAAGGAGTTTTCAAACAACAGGACAGTAACGTAATCTGATTCAGTTTTCCGTTATGCTTTCATTCAAGACATGAAACTGCTTTCCAGAATTCAGTAGCTAAGTCGCTCAGAACACCGTAGTAACCAACCATTGCCAACTCACTTTCCGACAATCTCGGTGGCTGATTCAGTTTCAGATTTAGGGCGACATTTTTTGCAGTTATTTTTTGTTACCCTAGTCAATCGACTTAGTAGCAGCAGGGAGTTACAGTACCACTTCAGTAAGACGTGACAGAACCATATTTGGAAACAGAATCAGGAGTCAATTGCAGCAATAATCTTTATAAACATATTGTTTCTTTTTGGTGCTAGTGAAATTCGGTAAAGTTTACTTTTAGTTTTATAGAACGTAACGGGATAATCTTCATAATTTGCAACGGCTTTCGTCATTGGTAATACTTTGTTGATAAAAACTCGGGATAAAAACACTGTTAAGTATATAAATTCGGTTTGCTACTTAAAGATGTTTGGCTGCTATGACCACATCAACAACAACACTTTTTTCACTTTCAAAACTACAAAAACTTAAGATTGGATTAACACTAAAATAACTTTTCAAATAGTAATAATAATAATAATAATATAATAGTTATAATAATTATAATAATAAATGGTAAAATGTGAAGGTGCTGTGGTTGCACCATAGGATTTCAGCATCCGTTATTATAAATGCCTTGCTAATTATTTCTGTTGATGGGTTCAAACGCATAAAAAATTATCATGGGAATATTGTTTGGTAAACCTTTCTAAAACCGCAACTTGTCACACTATCAAAGCTGGTCTTTTGGCAGAAGTATACGCATGCGCAAAAAAAAACCATTGAAGAGCGGCTAGGGGTATACGGAACACCGTAACACTGCAAAGAGAAATCGAGAAATTCGACACAACCACGCTAAAAATCCCCGAGCCAATCACAGAAACTTCGGCATGTTTAGAAATACCACAATATCAGAATTCAAGGCCAAAATTACACAAGTACCGCATGAAAATTTGCCAAACACTACAATACCGCAAAATTTTTTCAATGTAAGGCGCTAAAAATGTAAACCTCTACTATACTCTCCCCTCCCCGAGCCAAAACATTTGATTCCAAATACCCAACAACGGGTACGAGTACGTCGAGGCAACGCAAATACCCAAAGGGGATGGTCGCGCTTCAAATTTACGGACCCATTTGGTTTATTGCACACCCTTCCACCGGCGTTGAGGGTTCTTCGTTTTCGAGTTGAGTGTGTTTCGGTTTCCAAAAAATACAGGGTACTTGTTTGTTTTTTCCATTCGTGGTTCTTTCCTTTTTACTTGTAGGTCTCTCCGATTCAGCTTCGTATTCGACAATCTGTTTTGCGGTTATGAAGTACGCCATAAGCAAACTTTTGATTAAGAAATTTGGGGTGGAACGAAACTCCAGTTGAGGTAGTCCGGATTTCAAGTGAAGGCGATGATCGAAGGATTTTTTGGGTTTAAAATTTTCAATTCCGGGATTCTTTTGGGGTAGGAAAAATTTGGCAAGTATTTTCTCCGTTGGCTTGATTTTAACTGAATAATCTTGGTGGTGCGCAGTTCTGTATAGGATTTTTTTGGCAGTTAATTTTTGGTCCAGGGAATTTCGGCGGTTTTGATTTTTGCCCCCATTCGGTCATCCACGTGTCTTGAAATCCAGAATACCCATTGCAAACGAAACTTGCTATGGTATTAAAAAAATAAAATGGTGAATTATAATTGTGGTACAAAAGATAAGAGTACAATTATACAGACTATCGTGTGCAACTTTTTTGTGCGTTCATGTCCGTCGTCGTCTCTTTGCCACATATTAATACGAAAAATACGACAGAGATCATTTATTCCCCGGTTAGAATGTTTTCAAATGACGGGGTTTTTTTTGGGTATATTTTATTTCATTTCTCCTTAGTTTGTTATGTTAAAGGCCTTTTGGTGAGACACTATGAATAGTTGTAAGAATCTTTACCTTTCAGTGTGTCATCATCAAAGTTCAGCTCTTGTCCGGTACCAAGTGATGTAACATCACTCTCACATGCTGCTCCGTTTCCACTCTGTGCCATAATGGTTTGATCTGGAAAAATCAGTAAAAAGCTTTAAATTAATATCAACTTCACTTGTATAAGCACTGTTACCAAAACAACCATTCATTTTGCGACAAGTGGTAAACTCACATTAGTATAAAACTTTTATTGAGTGAACAAATCAATCAAAATTCTGTGGCAGGCAGTCATGAAATGCGTGGTGAAGTAATTTTCAAACAACAGGACAGTACACGTAATCTGATTCCGTTTTTTGTTGTGCTTTCAATCAAGACATGAAACTGCTTTCAAGAATTCACTAGCCCAGTCGCTCAGGCCACTCTAGTAACCAACCATTGCCAACTCACTTTCCGACAATCTCGGTGGCTGATTCAGTTTCAGATTTAGAGAGACGTTTTTTGTAGTTCTTTTTTGTTACCCTAGTCAATCGACTTAGTGGCAGCAGGGAGTTAACAGTACCACTTCAGTAAGACGTGACAGAACCATATTTGGAAACAGAATTAGGAGTCAATTGCAGCAATAATCCTTATAAACATATTGTTTCTTTTTGGTGCTAGTGAAATTCGGTAAACTTTTCTTTTAGCTTTATAGAACGTAACGGGATAATCGTCATAATTTGCTACGGCTTTCGTCATTGGTATTACTTTGTTGATAAAAACTCGGGATAAATACTGTTAAGTATATAAATTCGTTTTGCTACTTAAAGATGTTTGGCTGGTATGACCACATCAACAAAAACACTTTTTTTACTTTCAAAACTACAAAAACTTAAGATTGGATTAACACTAAAATAACCTTTTCAAATAGAAATAATAATAATAATATAATAGTTATAATAATTATAATAATAAATGGTACAATGTGAAGGTGCTGTGGTTGCACCATAGGATTTCAGCATCCGTTATTATAAATGCCTTGCTAATCATTTCTGTTGATGGGTTCAAACGCATAACAAATTATCATGGGAATATTGTTTGGTAAATCTTTCTAAAACCGCAACTGGTCACAATTTGGCTGTGGTCACACTTGGGCTTGTTTTACTATAGTAAAGTCGAGTTTACTACTGTAAACACGTTTTCTAATGTGATCGGCTTTTCCCATTTTTTTATGGTAAACACAGATCTAGTCTGTTGCGGTGGCAACGGGGGTAGGATGAAAGCAAAGTTTACTATAGTAAACTTTCCTAAAACGATGTGGTTTATCGCTGATATATCGAAACTTTGTTTATTCAGTTGACATCTAGTCGCATTATTTGAGATACGTTCCCTAAGTGTCACGTTGCTGTATTTTTAGCGCCGCCAGCCTATTCTTTTCCTTTTTTCGTGCCAAACAGTACAGTAGAGATGTCACAGTGACTCAGACAATTTTCGCTTTCATTCGAGGTAATTCCACAGTAAATTCTGGACTTCAAGGAATCATACGCCTACATCTAATGTTCGTGTTTCATTTCTGAGTCGAGCATAAATTTAGAAGTAAATCATTCAATTCAGCTGTTTTTTATTCCGTGTAGCCATATTTTTTCTACCTATTGTCTGAACATGGATTTTGGTTGGCACGCTTTTTTTAAGAAACCTGCATGTTCTTTTCACTTTAGAGTTCCACCATTCCGCAATAGTTTCGTAATCCCACCGGGCCGTTTTTCAGACAATCACGGCCACGAAGCAATTCAGCATGGACCGCTTATATTCGGCCGAGAAAATAATGCGATAGAAGCAGTATCAGCAGCGGCACAATTTTCAGTGAATGAATGATGTACAGACAGTCATGTAACTGGATGAAAAATAAAACATTCAATGAATGTCGTAAGAACGATCACCTGTCCTCAGGCTCATCATTTGAGTGACACATTTCTGTTGGGAAACCATCTGAAACGTGTTAAGTCAAGTAATGGGTTTTACTATAGTAAAGGTTTTTTACATCCTTTTTACCACGGTTAAAGCCTTTTACCAACGTCAAATCCCAAGTGTGACCACAGCCATTTATCACACTATCAAAGCTGGTCTTTTGGCAGAAGTATACGAATGCGCAAAAAAAAAAACATTGAAGAGCGGCTAGGGGTATACGGAACACCGTAACACTGCAAAGAGAAATCGAGAAATTCGACACAACCATGCTAAAAATCCCCGAGCCAATCACAAAAACTTCGGCATGTTTAGAAATACCACAATATCAGAATTCAAGGCCACAATTACATAAGTACCGCATGAAAATTTGCCAAACACCACAATACCGCAAACTTTCTCAATGTAAGGCGTTAAAAATGTAAACCTCTACTATACTCTCCCCTCCGCGAGCCAAAACATTTGATTCCAAATACCCAACAATGGGTAAGAGTACGTCGAGGCAACGCAAATACCCAAAGGGGATGGTCACGCTTCAAATTAACTGACCCATTTGTTTTATTGCACACCCTTTCACCGGCGTTGAGGGTTCTTCGTTTTCGAGTTGAGTGTATTTCGGTTTCCAAAAAATACAGGGTACTTTTTTTTTTTGTTCCATTCGTGATTCTTTCCTTTTTACTTGCAGGTTTCTCCGATTCAGCTTCGTATTCGACAATCTGTTTTGCTGTTATAAAGTATGTCATAAGCAAAACTTTCGAAATTTGGGGTGGAACGAAACTCCAGTGGAGGTACTCCGGAGTTCAAGTGACGGCGATGATAGAAGGATTTTTTGGGTTTAAAATTTTAAATTCCGGGATTCTTTTGGGGTAGGAAAAATTTGGCAAGTATTTTCTTAGTTGGCTCGATTTTAACTGAATAATATTGTCGGTGCGTAGTTCTGTATAGGATTTTTTTTTTTTTTTTGGGGGGGGGGGTTAATTTTTGGTCCAGGGAATTTTTAGGGTTTTGATTTTTGCCCCCATTCGTTCATCCACGTCTATTAAAATCCGGAATACCTTTTGGGAACGAAACTTGCTATGGTGAAAAAAATAGAATGGTGATTTATAATTGTGAGTACACAAGGTAAGAGTGCAATACAGACTATCGTGTGCAACTTTTTGGTATGTTCATTTCCGTCTTCGTCTCTTTGCTACAGATTAAAACAAAAAAAAAAATGATCATGACAGGGGTCATTTATTCCCCGGTTAGGCAAATGGTGTCACTTGTTAACTCATAAATGGCGTTGACCATGACATTGGTCACAGAATAGTGGCAAATTTGGTCGTCACTTAGACTCACTTTCTAAAGTTAAAAACGCCAAAAAAGCTAGAAAAGGATTACATTTGTAGCGCTAGACGGAACTTACACTGTCCATCTTTCGGGTTGGCAGGAAAAAAGAAATCATACCTGCCGGGAAAAAATTCAGCATTCGTCGGCCACAAATTCTAGAAAAAGCCTAATCTAGATAAAATGTTAAAAGGCCGCCTTCGACTTTGACTCTTTAACCACTTCCGTATGTTAAATGTTTTCAGATGACGGATTTTTTTTTCTTTTCTGTATCTTTTATTTATTTACCTTTCAGTGTGTCATCATTAAAATTCAGCTCTTGTCCGGTACCATGTGAGGTAACATCACTCTCACATGCTGCTCCGTTTCCACTCTGTGCCATAATGGTTTGATCTGGAAAAATCAGTATAAAGCTGTAAATTGACATTATCCTCACTTGTAAATAAAGCACTAGTACCAAAACAGCCATTCATTTTGCCACAAGTGCTAAACTCGACCACAAATTCTAGGAAAAGCCAAATCTAGATAAAAAGTTAAAAAACCACCTCCAGTAGAGATACTGTTTAACGACTTTGACTCTTTAACCACTTTCGTGTGTTGAATGTTTTCAAAACAAGGTTTTTTCTCTTTTTTGTATATTTCATTTCATTTCTCCTTAGTTTGCTATATTAAAAGCCTCTTTGTGATACACTATTAACAGTTGTAAGAATCTTTACCTTTCAGTGTGTCATCATCAAAGTTCAGCTCTTGTCCGGTACCATGTGATGTAACATCACTCTCACATGCTGCTCCGTTTCCACTCTGTGCCATGATGGTTTGATCTGGAAAAATGGGAAAAAGCTTTAAATTAATATTATCTTCACTTGTATAAGCACTGTTACCAAAACAACCATTCATTTTGCCACAAGTGGCAAACTCACATTAGTATAAAACTTTTATTGACTAAACAAATCAATCGAAATTCTGTAGCAGGCAGTCACGAAATGCGTGGTGAAGTAATTTTCAAACAACAGGATAGTACACGTTTTCTGATTCAGTTTTCCATTGTGCTTTCAATCAAGAAATGAAACTACTTTCAACAATTCACTAGCCCAGTCGCTCAGGCGACCCCATTAACCAACCACGGCCAACTCACTTTTCGACAATCTCGGTGGCTGATTCAGTTTCAGATTCACAGCGACGGTTTTTGCAGTTTTTTTGTTACCCTGGTCAATCGACTTAGTAGCAGCAGGGAGTTACAGTGCCACTTCACTAACACCTGACAGAATCATATTTGAAAACAGAATCAGGAGTCAATTGCAGCAGTAATCCTTATAAACATATTGTTGCTCTTTGGTCCAAGTGAAAGTCGGTAAAGTTTACTTTTAGCTTTACAGAACATAACGAGATAATCGTCATAATTTGGAACAGGTTTCGTTATTGGTAATACTTTGTTGATAAAAATTCGTGATAAAAACACTGTTAAGCATATAAAATTCGGTTTGCTACTTAAAGATGTTTGGCTGCTATGACTACAGCAACAACAACTCTTTTTTACTTTCAAAACCACAAACACTTAAGATTCGATTAAGACTAAAATAACCTTTTCAAATAGTAGTAGTAATAATAATAATAATAATAATAATATAATAGTTACAATAATTAAAATAATAAATGGTACAATGTGAAGGTGCTGTGGCTGCACCATAGGATTCCAGCATCCGTTAATATAAATGCCTTTAGTTAATAATTGTTTCTGTTGATGGGTTCAAGTGCATAACAAATTATCATGGAAATATTGTTTGGTAAACCTTTCTAAAACCGCAACTGGGCACAATATCACGCTATTAAAGCCGGTCTTGTAGCAGAAGTATACGCATGCGCAGAAAAAAAAGATTGAAGAGCGGCTTGGGGTATACGGAACACCGTAAGAGAGCAAAGAAAAATCGAGAAATTCGATACAAGCATGCTAAAATCGCCTGCCAATCACAAAAAAATTCCGTATGTTTAGAAATACCATAATATCAGAATTCAAGACCACAAGTACATAATTAAAATACCATATGAAAATTTGCCAAACACAATAATTCCGCAAACTTTCTCAATGTAAGGCGCTAAAAATGTAAACCTCTACTGTACTCTCCCCTCCCCGAGACAGACGTTTGATTTTAAATGCCCCACAGTGCAGTGGGCAAAAGGGCCTAGAGGCAACGCAAATGCCTAAAGGGGATAGTCACACTTCAAATTAACTGACCCATTTTAGTTGACTGAGGCCCTTTCACCGGAGGTGAGAGTTCTTCGTTTTCGAGTTGAGTGTATTTCGGTTCCCAAAAAATAGAAGATACTTGGTTCTTTTCCCATTCCTTTTTACTTGTAGATCTCTTCTACTCAGCTTCGTATTTGACAATCTGTTTTGCGGTTATGAAGTACGTCATAAGCAAAACTTTCGATTAAGAAATTTGGGGTGGAACGAAACTCCAGTGGAGGTTCTCCGGATTTCAAGTGACGGCGATGATCGAAGGATTTTTTGGGTCTAAAATTTTCAATTCCGGGATTCTTTTGGGGTAGGAAAAATTTGCCAAGTATTTTCTTAGTTGGCTTAATTTTAACTGAATAATCTTGGTGGTGCGTAGTTCTGTACAGGATTTTTATCGGAGTTAATTTTTTGTCCAAGGAATTTTTGGGGTTTTGTTTTTTGCCCCCATTCGGTCATCCACGTCTCTTGAAATCCGGAATACCCCTTTAGAAAGAAACTTGCTATGGTATAAAAAAAATAAATTGTTGAATTATAATTGTAGGTACAAAAGATAAGAGTACAATGCGGACTATGGCGTGCAACGTTTTAGCATGTTCATTTCCGTCTTCGTCTCGTTACACACCTTCAGTGGAGATAATGTTTAACGACTTTCAGTCTTTATGTATGTTGAATGTTATCAGATGACGGTTTTTTTCCCTTTCTGTATCTTTTATCTCATTTCTCCTTAAATTTCTAATATGTTAAAGGCCTTTTGGTGATACACTATTAACAGTTGTCAGAATCTTTACCTTTCAGTGTGTCATCTTCAAAGTTCAGCTCTTGTCCGGTACCAAGTGATGTAACATCACTCTCACTTGCTGCTCCCTTTCCACTCTGTACCATAATGGTTTGATCTGGAAAAATCAGTATAAAGCTGTAAATCGACATTATCTTCACTTGTATATAAAGCATTAGTACCAAAACAGCCATTCATTTTGCCACAAGTGGCTCGACCACAAATTCTACGAAAAGCCTAATCTAGATAAATAGTTAAAAAACCACCTCCAGTAGAGATACTGTTTAACGACTTTGACTCTCTAACCACTTCCGTATGTTGAATGCCTGTTTCAAATGACGGTTTTTTGTCTTTTTTGTATATTTTATTTCATTTCCCCTTAGTTTGCTATATTAAATGCGTTTTGGTGATACACTATTTACAGTTGTAAGAATCTTTACCTTTTAGTGTGTCATCATCAAAATTCAGCTCTTGTCCGGTACCAAGTGATGTAACATCACTCTCAAATGCTGCTTCGTTTCCACTCTGTGCCATAATGGTTTGATCTGGAAAAATCGGGAAAAAGCTTTAAATTGATATTAACTTCACTTCATCTGTATAAGCACTGTTACCAAAACAACCATTCATTTTGCCACAAGCGGTAAACTCACATTAGTATAAAACTTTTATTGACTGACCAAATCAATCAAAATTCTGTGGCAGGCAGTCATGAAATGCGTGGTGAAGTAATTTTCAAACAACAGGACAGTACACGTAATCTGATTCAATTTTCCATTGTGCTTTCATTCAAGACACGAAACTGTTTTCCAGAATTTAGTAGCTCAGTCGCTTAGGCCACCCTAGTAACCAACCATTGCCAACTCACTTTTCGACAATCTCGGTGGCTGATTCAGTTTCAGATTCAGAGCGACGGTTGTTGCAGTTTTTTTTTGTTTCCCTAGTCAATCGACTTAGTAGCAGCAGGGAGTTGCAGTACCACTTCAGTAACACGTGACAGAATCATATTTGAAAACAGAATCAGGAGACAATTGCAGCAATAATCCTTATTAACATATTGTTTCTTTTTGGTGCAAGTTAAACTCGGTAAGTTTACTTTTAGCTTTCTAGAACTTAAGGGGATAATCATCATAATTTGCAACAGCTTTCGTTATTGGTAATACTTCCTGATAAAAACATTGTTAAGTATATAAATTCGGTTTGCTACTTAAAGATGCCTTGGCTGCTATGACCACATCAACACCAACACTTTTCTTACTTTCAAAACTACAAAAAGTTAAGATTGGATTAAAGCTAAAATAACCTTTTCAAATAGTAATAATATTAAGAATAATATAATAGTTATAAGAACTATAATAATAAATGGTACAATGTGAAGGTGCTGTGGCTGCACCATAGGATTTCAGCATCCGTTAATATAAATGCCTTACTAATTGTTTCTGTTGATGGGTTCAAGTGCATAACAAATTATCATGGAAATATTGTTTGGTAAACCTTTCTAAAACCGCAACTGGGCACAATATCACGCTATTAAAGCCGGTCTTGTAGCAGAAGTATACGCATGCCCAAAAAATAAGATTAAAGAGCGACTTGGGGTATACGGAACACCGTAACACCGAGAAGAAAAATCGGCGAATTCAACAAAACCATGCCAAAAATTAAATCGCCGAGCCAATGAAAAAAAGATTCCCCATGTCTGAAAATACCACAATATGAGAATTAAAGACTACAATTACATAAGTACCGCATGAAAATTTGCCAAACACAATAATACCGCAAAATTTCTCAATGAAAGGCGATAAAATGTAACACTCTACTATACTCTCCCCTCCCCGAGACAGATGCAGGGCTATATGTAATGGCGAATCCGCAAGAAAAACGAATTCATTGAGCACAAATTGTAGAAAAAGTTTAATCTAGATAAAAAATAAAAAACACCTTCAGTGGAGATAATGTTTAACGACTTTAAGTCTTCATGTATCAAATGTTAAATGTTATCAAATGACGGCTTTTTTTTCCTTTCTGTATCTTTTATTTCATTTCTCCCTAAATTTCTCATGTTAAAGGCCTTTTGGTGATACACTATTAACAGCTGTAAGAATCTTTACCTTTCAGTGTATCATCATCAAAGTTCAGCTCTTGTTCGGTACCATGTGATGTAACATCACTCTCACTTGCTGCTCCGTTTCCACTCTGTACCATAATGGTGTGATCTGGAAAAATCAGTATAAAGCTGTAAATTGACATTATCTTCACTTGTATATAAAGTACTAGTACGAAAACAGCCATTCATGTTGCTACAAGTCGTAAAATCGACCTCAAATGATTCTAGGAAAAGTCTAATCTAGATAAAAATTTAAAAAACTACTTTCAGTAGAGATACTGTTTAACGACTTTGACTCTTTAACCACTTCCGTTTGTTGAATGTTTTCAAATGACGATTTTTTGTCATTTTTGCATATTTTATTTTATTTGTCATTAGTTTGCTATATTAAAGGTCTTTTGGTGATACACTATTAACAGTTGTAAGAATCTTTACCTTTCAGTGTGTCATCATCAAAATTCAGCTCTTGTCCGGTACCAAGTGATGTAACATCAATCTCACTTGCTGCTCCGTTTCCACTCTGTGCCATAATGGTTTGATCTGGAAAAATCGGTAAAAAGCTTTAAATTAATATTAACTAGTATTAACTAGTATTAACTAATATTAGATAAAAAGTAAAAAACACCTTCCGTGGAGATAATGTTTAACGACTTTCAGTCTTCATGCATCAAATGTTGAATGTTATCACATGAAGGTTTTTTTCCTTTCTGTATCTTTTCTTTCATTTCCCCTTAAATTTCTCATGTTAAAGGTCTTTTGGTGATACACTTTTAACAGTTGTAAGAATCTTTACTTTTTAGTATGTCATCATCAAATTTCAGCTCTTGGCCGGTACCATGTGATGTAACATCACTCTCACTTGCTGCTCCGTTTCCACTCTGTACCATAATGGTTTGATCTGGAAAAATTAGTATAAAGCTGTAAATTGACATTCTCTTCACTTGTATATAAAGTACTGGTACGGAAACAGCCATTCATGTTGCTACAAGTCGTAAAATCGACCACAGCTGATTGTAGGAAAAGTCTAATCTAGATAAAAAATAAAAAAACTACCTTCAGTAGAGATACTCTTTAACGACTTTCACTCTTAAACCACTTCCGTATCTTGAATAATTTCAAATGACGGTTCTTTTTCTTTTTTGTGTATTTTATTTCATTTTCCTTTAGTTTGCTATATTTAAGGCCCTTTGGTGATACACTATTAACAGTTGTAAGAATCTTTACCTTTCAGTGTGTCATCATCAAAATTCAGCTCTTGTCCGGTACCAAGTGATGTAACATCACTCTCACATGCTGCTCCGTTTCCACTCTGTGCCATAATGGTTTGATCTGGAAAAATCGGTAAAAAGCTCTAAATTAATATTAACTAGTATTAACTAGTATTAACTAATATTAGATAAAAAATAAAAAACACCTTCAGTGGAGATAATGTTTAACGACTTTCAGTCTTCATGTATCAAACGTTGAATGTTATCAAATGACGATTTTTTGTCGTTATTCTATTTGTCCTTAGTTTCCTATCTTAAAGGCCTTTTGGTGAAACATTATTAACAGTTGTAAGAATCTTTACCTTTCAGTGTGTCATCATCAAAGTTCAGCTCTTGTCCGGTACCATGTGATGTAACATCACTCTCAATTCCTGCTCCGTTTCCACTCAGTGCCATAATAGTTTGACCTGGAAAAATCAGTATAACGCTGTAAATTGACACTGTCTTTACTTGTATATAAAGCACCAGTACCATAACGTCCATTCATTATGCCACAAGTGATAAACTCGATCACAAATTCTACGAAAAGCCTAATATTAATCTAGATAAAAAATGAAAAAACCACCTTCAGTAGAGATACTGTTTAACTACTTTGCCTCTTTAACCATTTCCGTTTGTTGAATAATTTCAAATGACGGTTTTTTGTCTTTTTTGTATATTTTATTTCATCTGTCCATAGTTTGTAATCTTTAAGGCCTTATGGTGATACAGTATTAACAGTAGTAAGAATCTTTACCTTTTAGTGTGTCATCGTCAAAGTTCAGCTCTTGTCCGGTACCATGTGATGTAACATCACTCTCACTTGCTGCTCCGTTTCCACTCTGTGCCATAATAGTTTGATCTGGAAAAATCAGTATAAAGCTGTAAATTGACACTATCTTTACTTGTATATAAAGCACTAGTACCAAAACAACCATTCATTATGCCATAAGTGATAAACTCGAAAAGAAATTCTGCGAAAAGCCTAATCTAGATAAAAAAAAGAAAATGAAAAACCCACTTTTAGTAGAGATACTGTCGACTTTGACTCTTTAACCACTTCCGTATGCTGAATGTTTTCAAATGACGGTTTTTTGTCTTTTTGAAAATTTTATTTCATTTGTCCTTAGTTTGCTATATTAGAGGCCTTTTGGTGATACACTATTAATAGTTGTAAGAATCTTTACCTTTCAGTGGGTCATCATCAAAATTCAGCTCTTGTCCGGTACCAGGTGATGTAAGATCACTCTCACATGCTGCTCCTTTTCCACTCTGTGCCATAATGGTTTGATCTGGAAAAATCGGTAAAAAGCTCTAAATTAATATTAACTAGTATTAACTAGTATTAACTAATATTAGATAAAAAATAAAAAACACCTTCAGTGGAAATAATGTTTAACTACTTTTATTCTTCATGTATCAAATGTTGAATGTTATCAAAGGACGGTTTTTTCCTTTCTGTATCTTTTATTTCATTTCTCCATAAATTTCTCATGTTAAAGGCCTTTTGGTGATACACTATTAACAGTTGTAAGAATCTTTACCTTTCAGTGTGTCATCATCAAAGTTCAGCTTTTTTCCGGTACCATGTGATGTAACATCACTCTCACTTGCTGCTCCGCTTCCACTCTGTACCATAATGGTTTGATCTGGAAAATCAGTATAAAGCTATAAATTGACATTATCTTCACTTGTATATAAAGCACTAGTACCAAAACAGCCATTCATTATGCCACAAATGATAAACTCGACCACAAATTCTACGGAAAGCCTAATCTAGATAAAAAATGAAAAAACATCTTCAGTAGAGATACTGTTTAACGACTTTGCCTCTTTAACCACTTCCGTTTGTTGAATAATTTCAAGTGACGGTTTTTTGCTTTTTTTGTAGATTTTATGTCATCTGTCCTTAGTTTGCTACATTAAAGGCCTTTTGGTGATACACTATTAACAGTTGTAAGAACCTTTACCTTTCAGTGTGTCATCATCAAAGTTGTGCTCTTTTCCGGTACCAAGTGATGTAACATCACTCTCACATGCTGCTCCGTTTCCACTCTGTGCCATAATGAGTTGATCTGGAAAAATCGGTAAAAAGCTCTAAATTAATATTAACTAGTATTAACTAATATTAGATAAAAAATAAAAAACACCTTCAGTGGAGATAATGTTTAACGACTTTCAGTCTTCATGTATCAAACGTTGAATGTTATCAAATGACGATTTTTTGTCGTTATTCTATTTGTCCTTAGTTTGCTATATTAAAGGCCTTTTGGTGAAACATTATTAACAGTTGTAAGAATCTTTACCTTTCAGTGTGTCATCATCAAAGTTCAGCTCTTGTCCGGTACCATGTGATGTAACATCACTCTCAATTCCTGCGCCGTTTCCACTCTGTACCATAATGAGTTGATCTGGAAAATCAGTATAAAGCTATAAATTGACACTATCCTCACTTGTATATAAAGCACCAGTACCAAAACATCCATTCATTATGCCTCAAGTGATAAACTCGATCACAAATTCTACGAAAAGCCTAATCTAGATAAAAAGTGAAAAAACCACCTTCAGTAGAGATACTGTTTAACGACTTTGCCTCTTTAACCACTTCCGTTTGTTGAATAATTTCAAATGACAGTTTTTTGTCTTTTTTGTATATTTTATTTCATCTGTCCTTAGTTTGCAATCTTTAAGGCCTTCTGGTGATTTAGTATTAACAGTTGTAAGAATCTTTACTTTTTAGTGTGTCATCGTCAAAGTTCAGCTCCTGTCCGGTACCATGTGATGCAACATCACTCTCACTTACTGCTCCGTTTCCACTCTGTGCCATAATAGTTTGATCTGGAAAAATCAGTATAAATCTGTAAATTGACACTATCTTTACTTGTATATGAAGCACTAGTACCAAAACAACCATTCATTATGCCATAAGTGATAAACTCGAAAAGAAATTCTGCGAAAAGCCTAATCTAGATAAAAAAAAGAAAATAAAAAACAAACTTTTAGTAGAGATACTGTCGACTTTGACTCTTTAACTACTTCCGTATGTTGAATGTTTTCAAATTACGGTTTTTTGTCTTTTTGAAAATTTTATTTCATTTGTCCTTAGTTTGCTATATTAGAGGCCTTTTGGTGATACACTATTAACAGTTGTAAGAATCTTTACCTTTCAGTGTGTCATCATCAAAATTCAGATCTTGTCCGGTACCAAGTGATGTAACATCACTCTCACATGCTGCTCCGTTTCCACTCTGTGCCATGATGGTTTGATCTGGAAAAATCGGTAAAAAGCTCTAAATTAATATTAACTAGTATTAACTAATATTAGATAAATAATAAAAAACACCTTCAGTGGAGATAATGTTTAACGACTTTCAGTCTTCATGTATCAAACGTTGAATGTTTTCAAATGACGATTTTATGTCGTTGTTCTATTTGTCCTTAGTTTGCTATCTTAAAGGCCTTTTGGTGAAACACTATTAACAGTTTTAAGAATCTTTACCTTTCAGTGTGCCATCTTCAAAGTTCAGCTCTTGTCCGGTACCATGTGATGTAACATCACTCTCACATGCTGCTCCGTTTCCACTCTGTACCATAATGGTTTGATCTGGAAAATCAGTATAAAGCTATAAATTGACATTATCTTCACTTGTATATAAAGCACCAGTACCAAAACATCCATTCATTAAGCCACAAGTGTTAAACTCGATCACAAATTCTACGAAAAGCCTAATCTAGATAAAAAATGAAAAAAACACCTTCAGTAGACATACTGTTTAACGACTTTGCCTCTTTAACCACTTCCGTTTGTTGAATAATTTCAAATGACGGTTTTTTCTCTTTTTTGTATATTTTATTTCATCTGTCCTTAGTTTGTAATCTTTAAGGCCTTCTGGTGATACACTATTAACAGTTGTAAGAATCTTTACCTTTTAGTGTGTCATCGTCAAAGTTCAGCTCTTGTCCGGTACCATGTGATGTAACATCACTCTCACATGCTGCTCCGTTTCCATCTGTGCCATAATAGTTTGATCTGGAAAAATCAGTATAAATCTGTAAATTGACACTATCTTTACTTGTATGTAAAGCACTAGTACCAAAACAACCATTCATTATGCCATAAGTGATAAACTCGAAAAGAAATTCTGCGAAAAGCCTAATCTAGAAAAAAAAAAAGAAAATGAAAAACCCACTTTTAGTAGAGATACTGTCGACTTTGACTCTTTAACCACTTCCGTATGTTGAATGTTTTCAAATGACGGTTGTTTGTCTTTTTTTAAATTTTACTTCATTTGTCCTTAGTTTGCTATATTAGAGGCCTTTTGGTGATACACTATTAACAGTTGTAAGAATCTTTACCTTTCAGTGTGTCATCATCAAAGTTCAGCTCTTGTGCGGTACCAAGTGATGTAAGATCACTCTCACATGCTGCTCCGTTTCCACTCTGTGCCATAATGGTTTGATCTGGAAAAATCAGTAAAAAGCTTTAAATTAGTATTAACTTCACTTGTATTTGCACTGTTACTAAAACAACCATTCATTTTGCCAAGTGGTAAACTCACATTAGTATAAAACTTTTATTGAGTGAACAAATCAATCAAAATTATGTGGCAGGCAGTTAAGAAATGCGTGAAGCAATTTTCAAACAACAGGCCACGTAATCTGATTCAGTCTTTTGTTGAGCTTTCCATCAAGGCATGAAACTGCTTTCCAGAATTCAGTAGCCCAGTCGCTCAGGCTACCCTAGTAACCAACTATTGCGAACTCACTTTTCGACAATGTCGGTAGCTGATTCAGTTTCAGATTCAGAGCGACGATTTTTGCAGTTATTTTTTGTTACCCCAGTTAAACGACTTAGTAGCAGCAGGGGGTTACAGTACCAGGAGTCAATTGCAGCAATAATCCTTATAAACATAATGTTTCTTTTTGGTGGAAGTGACATTCGGTAAAGTTTCCTTTAGCTTTAAATAACTTAATGGGATAATCGTCATAATTTGGAACAGGTTTCGTTATTGGCAATACTTTGTTGATGAAAATTCGTGATAAAAACACTGTTAAGTATTTAAATTCGGTTTGCTACTTAAAGATGTTTGGCTGCTATGATCACATCAACAACAACACTTTTCTTACTTTGAAAATTACAGAAACTTAAGATTGGATTAACACTTAAATAAACTTTTCAAAAAGTAATAATAATAATAATAATATGATAGTTATAATAATTATAATAATAAACGGTACAATGTGAAGGTGCTGTGGCTGAGCTATAGGATATCAGCATCCTTTATTATAAATGCCTTGGTAATTGTTTCTGTTGATGGGTTTAACCGCATAACACATTATCATGGGAATATTGTTTGGCAGTAAAAGTGTACACTTTTCTAAAACCGCAACTGGTCACGGTATCACACTATGAAAGCCGGTCTTGTAGCAGAAGTTTACGCATGCGCAAAAAAAAGTTGAAGAGCGGCTAGGGGTATACCGAACACCGTAACACTGCAATGAAAAATCGAAAAATTGGACACAACCATGCTAAAAATCGCCAAGCCAATGACAAATAATTCCGCATGTTTAGATATACCAAAATATCGGAATTCAAGACCACAATTACAGAAGTACCGCATGAAAATTTGGCAAACACAATAATGCCGCAAACTTTCTCCATGTAAGGTGATAAAATGTAACACTCTACTATAGTCTCCCCTCCCCGAGACAGACGTTTGATTCCAAATGCCTCACGGTGCAGTGGGCAAAAGATCCTAGAGGCAACGCAAATGCCTAAAGGGGATAGTCACACTTCAAATTTACTGACTCATTTTAGTTGATTGCAGGCCCTTTCACCGGAGTTGAGGGTTCTTCGTTTTCGAGTTGAGTGTATTTCGGTTTCCAAAAAATACAGGATACTTGGTTCTTTTCCCATTCGTGGTTGTTTCCGTTTTACTTGTAGGTCTCTCCAATTAAGCTTCGCATTCGACAATCTGTTTTGCTGTTATCAAGTACGTCATAAGCAAAACTCTCGATTTTCGAAATTGGGGTGGATCGAAACCCGAGTAGTACTCTGGATTTCAAGTGACGGGTTTGATCGAAGGATTTCTTGGGTTTGAAATTTTCGATTTCGGGATTTTCTTGGGGTAGCTAAGGAAAATTTGGCAAAAATTTTGTCGGATGGCTTGATTGAACTGAAAATTGTTATTCGTGGTTTGCCTGCTTATTCCGGCCGCGTAGTTGTGTATGGGATTTTTTTTTTTTTTTTTTTTTTTGGGGGGGGGGTAATTTTTGGTCCAGGGATTTTTTGGGCTTTTGATTTTTGCTCCCATTCGAACATCCACGTCACTTTAAACCGGGAATAGCCCCTGAAACTTGCTGTGGTAGAAGCTTTGTTCGCACTTCTGATAAATAAAATAAGAACTACCGTGATAAAAAAAATCGAAAAAATTAATTGAATGTTTTGAATGGCAAGAAAATTGAATTGCGAGGATTAAGGGAAGGTGTATTTGCTGAACTGATTCAGTTTTCGAGAAGGAAAACCATTTGAATTTAGAAGCTTGGCTTTAGTGGACCCGGCTAATTAAGGACGAGTTTTAAAATTTGTGCTAAAGGACCACAAGTCAAGAATGGAAAGTCTGTCTTAGGTGAAATGACCGTCTTAAATAAATCCGCATGGGCTCGTTCTCTCTCTCTGTTTTTTTTTTTTTTTTTTGCTAAATGGGGAAAACACGAACTACATCAGACAATTGCTTCTGGTAGAGAAAAAATTGTGCTGAAGATATTGCGACTTAGAAATACGAAGATAATGAAGAAGGTTTTTCAAAAACAGTTCAATTAATTGTTAATTAAAATACCTTACGTTAGTTTCTGACCCTATCAATGCACTCACGGGAATCGCAAAAAAGCGATAAAAACAGCAGGAAACTTTTCGAGATCACTAATTATAGTGTGGCTTGTTTAGAAAGTGCTCAAATAACATGACATTGAACAATATTATATGCTTGTTACAGGTAAGAAAACCTTTCACTAAATAAACGATGTAATTGATCAGATTTAGCCTACCTGTATTTTCACGGGGGAAAAACTTCTCTGTTGCGTGTCACTCAGTCGTATCTTGATATTATGATATGAAAGGGGCGTCATCTGATTATAAAGACTTTGGCAAATCATGTGATCAAAAGGACACGACGCAATAGGTTAATTTTATTTTAAGAAAATGTGTGTGATGACATTCTGCCTAAAAATATGTTTTATTCGTAACAATTCAAGAAAATGATATAAACAAAAGAGTATGACGCAAGAATATTTTATTTAAAGAAAATGTGTTTGATGACATCCGATCGAAAATAAAACTGTTACTTGGCAATTTAGAAACTGTTACACACCATATACAATATTTCGCTTTACAATATTTCTCTTTCATGTATTCTCTCTCTTTCATAGTTAAATCTGTATTATTTTCTAAAGCAAAACCTCTGGAGTCAACCAGAAATAGTATTCCATGCCATCTCAGTGTGACAATAAGAAGAAGGAAGCCATACACTATACCAGTTCAGAAAAAGTGCAAATCCCAGTTTTCTGGTGAAAATGAGTTTTATTTGCATGAGAATAAAAAAAATTTTCATATCAATGACTTTGCACTTAGCCCCGCTTTGAAACAGAGGCTGAGGCCGGCTCGGTAGTAGACTATTGGTGAGGACTCATTTGTCTCTTACATTGTTTTGCTCATAGTAACCTACGCGTTGTTTTTTGCTCATATCTACTTAGTTCAAAAGACTCACAAAAATCATTTTGACTCTAAACAGTCAAGAATATCTCAAACTGAAGTATTTGAGCTGCAATCGGTGACAAAATTGTTGAGCAGTGTACCCGTGGGTAACTTCAGAGAACTATCCTCTCTTGAGAGAACAAAACAATTCACACCCCTCCCCTCTTTCTTTCATTCAAAGTTGGGGTATTGTTGTTTTCTACAGGTACCTTGTGGTAAATTTCGTGCCACAAGGCAACTCGAACAGCCGCAAAACATTGCATGGGGGAGATGAGAGAAGAAAAGCTTTATTTTGTCCTTTTAGAGTCAGTAAAACGGCAGAAAGGTCTTTTAGGGAAAAGTGTCTCATCTAATTTTGTCGCTGATTGTGGTTTCTTCCTTGCGGTCCAAACGCTAAGAAACTAAACAGTCAAGGGAAGGAAATGGCTTTTAAAGACTTTCTTTAAAAATATTTCAACTTTTTTCTCGGTAGCTATTTATCTATCTTACTCTTTAGAGTAACCTGCTATGATGTAAGGCCGTGTTTCATTTTCTAATGAAACTACCTCTTATTTATTTAGACCGTATTGGCACTTAATTATGTGGTTCTTTAGCGTTTTGCGCGATTGTAAAAAAAGAATGTTCGAAATTAAAGATTCCGCAAATAAACATTCTCGCGAAATTTTATACCCATATAACCCACATAGAAAATTCAAATCACGGAAGAAAATAAAAAAAAAAAACATGTAATAATAAAAACTCAGTATACACGACATGATCATGAATCGATATATATGAGAGTTTCCCCAGATCCAGGGCATAAAATTTAGTTGTATGAATACACGAAGCTCTTACTTCGAATCCGACGCCCGGTCGCTAAGCGCTTGTTGCTCGTCTTATTATTTGGGCGTCGCCCAAATAGAGTAGTTGCAATAGGCACGCAATGCGTGCGAACGTAAACAAGCCAAGCGACGCGAATGTCTGCCACGCGATGTGTCACGATACAGCATTCACCCTCGTTACAATATGTTCCAGAGCTAACGCACGGCAAACACCGACGTGAAACAAACTATTAACTTCTTAAGCACATCGCTCGTTAATAATGCAATGTTGCAAAGGATTAAATGAATTTCCCTATACAAATAAATTCGCAATAGATGTCAGTATCGGCGCTTATGTATTGTTTTTAAGTATACCGAAAAAATCATATTTTTTATGTGGAACTCAACGGATCACCGCGTGACTTTCCACGAGTTTTGCTAATTTACTGTATTAGAATGACAATCAACTAGTAATAACCAAAGGGTACTGAGTGTGGGCGACAACGATCGAAAGTCAAAACGCTTTTGCTCCAACGCAGTGCTTTGCGCAAGTTTCACGTGGAGATGGTCAAAACACGCGTGATCAGATAACGAGTGATAGAAGGTCCAATCGCGAGTGATCAAATCGCGTTCTGTGCATTCCTTTCATTCTTAGTGGAATTCCAAAGGAATCCTGGCTTAGAGATTAGAATTGAGGGCTTCTCTTGTCGCCTGCAATTAACGTGTGGGACTGGGAAAGTTAAATAGAAAGATTCTATTAAATGCACGGTATATTTTTGTCCTGATATTTGAACTCTTCAGTACTCTGCTGCTCGTTTTGGATTAAGAGTTATATACAAACTTCGTTTAAATGTCAAAAAAATAGGAAATTTCTGACGCAGGAGTTTTAAATAAGTGCAATCGAACGCATTGACTCCATTTTTGTATATCAGGAGTTAATTCGGAATTGCAAAAGAAGAACGAAAGTACAGGCGTTTCAAAGATTTTGAGACTCTAGGGAGGAAGTTTTCAAAGTGCAATCCCTTTAAATCTGCGTGCTTTGTACTGAGTGTCTAAGAACTTCTTTAAGATTGAACGGGCAGTCTTACTTCAATACCAGGTTAAAAGACAACCGACGGTCATAAGCGTTTTGTTTTCAGTATGCCTGAGTATCTATAGCGGTATCTGCATGGATGAGTGTTTTTTGGCAGCGAGCCGCTGCGCGTGGCTATGAAAATCACTCACTCTCAAACTGACTCATCTCCATTCTTCTCAATTACGTGAATGAAGCAGTCTCGCAAGATGAATAAGTTGAGAATGTGTGAGCGCTGTTGTAAGCTCTTGGCTCAAGCAAAGGGGTCATATAAACGCACGCTTAAGTTCACTTGGCTGGGAGGCCAGGCAGTGACCCTATTTCCCGGGACAACTTTTCTCCATAGAAACGGAAGAGGATAAAGTTAATTAGTAAAATCCAACAAGTGGTCTATTATCAATGCTGCGTTCTGATTGGTTGAGCTAGCGAAAAGCGCCGACTTTTTGGCGGTAAAAAAGGGTTCAAGTTTAGCTTTAACGGTAAAGTTGGTTTGTCTCGATATTTTTGACCAACTACAGTAAAAAGACCCCCAATCAAGCGGACACTAAGCCTGGTTTCGAAATTAACGTCTTTTATTTCCCTTTATAAGGATCCCCTATTCAGCGGACACCTCTGATCTATTAAGCTGACGCGGACACGAAAATAAGTTGTATTTGGCTAATTTCCATTGTTAAAAACCTCTATTAAGCGGACAACGGACTTAATTGACAATAGCAGTATTGAATTACGTCCTTGAAATACGTACTGAAGTCAGTTAATGTTTTTGCATTTACAAAAAATTAAAGTTGGCAATGAAAGGTAATGAACTTGAACTCTGGATAGCTTCTCTAACAACATGCAACTTTATCACAGTACACAGTAACCGTTGAATGTTGATCATTAACAAACATTGCGCAATTTTTACAACCTCTATTACGCGGACACTTGGGAAGGTCCCGAAGGTGTCCGCCTAAGAGAGGTTTCACTGTAGTTGAATTCTACTAAAACAATTATTCCTCTCGCCCTAATGGCCTATGAGTCAATAGCCCCTTTGGCCTCATGAGCTATTGACTCAGAGGCCATTCGGACTCGAGGAATAATTGTTAAAGGTACGATAGAAAATTGGGCTTCAGGGGTGCTGTGGTGCCGGTATAGCTTTAACCAACTGTCTACAGAAGTTTAGTTCTGTCAGTACTGACGAACCTTGCTTTCAAAAGCATTCGCCCCATAAGTAATCGGCAATTTGTTTCTAAGTTAGTTGAACGAGCAGTTTCGGATCAGCTTCAGCCTCATTTGGTTAAGAATAATCTCTTGCCTACGCTTCAGTCGGCATATCGTCCGAGCCAAACCGCCCGACTCAAAATTAAAAATGACATTTTAATCAACATGAACAAACAACACGCTACGCTTCTTATCCTTCTAGAAATGATCTACAGTTGTAATTTATTCGAACACAACATATATAGGTTCGCAATACATAAATTTATCTTCGTCAAACGATGGATATTTATACTACACCACGTGTTTAGTCGTTCTTAATTATACTTAATATTCATCCAAACTAATACTTTACAAATGCCCTATAAATATATTAATATATTCTTTACACTTATAGCTGTCTGTATGATAGAAATCTTTTTGTTCCACCAAAAGAATTTCATGAAACAAAAATATCTTTAAAATATCTCTTTAGTTTCAGTTGTTAATTTTTTGTTTTCTCATGTTGACCAAGATAATTTGTACCAAAATTTCGAATAATTACATGAATGGCAAAGGTCTCTTTTAACTGTTGCGCGTGTTTCTAGACTGTTCACAGTCGTCAAGATCAGGATCTTACCGGTATGGACAGCCATCTTGGTTTCTTATGTACCGAGGGAGAGGGGGTTAGCTGTCGGGTTAGGCCTAGAGACAAACATCCGGATATTTTTAAAGATATTTATAAGATTTTGAGATATTGTCAGAGGAGGCGAGAAAAATTGCCTCTTCTATTGGGAAAAGGTTTCAAATGTGCATGTTTGCTTGTTTTATTTGGAATAATGTCCCTGTGAATTGTATTATACAAAATCATTGTTTCGAAATTGGGTACGAGATGTTTGTAAACACGCGGATGTGTCTGGTATGTTTTTCATGTAAAGCGGAGTTGGTTAATTAGTGGATGGTAAAAGGCGTTAGGACCGTCTTTCTGTCGCCTTCTCCCAAACTGTTCCCCGCCCCCTAAGTAGATTTGACACTCATTGCATCCAAGATGGCCGCCCGTAACGCAAAGCGCTCGATCTCGACGATCTTACGGAAAAATAGGGGACTCTGAGTAGTCTAGCTTGATTCCGCTACTTTGAATAACAGACCACGAAACATACCACTGGCGTGACAGTCACGCTATGCGTCATGTCAAGCTTTACCTTTAGCAATTTTTCAAAACTGAAAGACAGTGGTCACCGACAACTGACGTGATTACTCGGTTACTGACACTTCTTTGTAATTCAGTATTTCAGACAACAAGCCAAACCTCAGGATGTATCTAATATCTCCTGGGGTTACTCATTCATGAGACTTGATGCAAATACCTCCACTTTGAGTAATCTTTTACACTATCATATCTACAATAATATCTATAATATCCACCATATTATCTACATCAGTCCTGATCGCACTTTTTAGGGTCAAACACATGACAGATATTGCTCACATGATTAGCGGGCGTTTCTTTGGGATAATCCAAGATAACATTATCGAACTCAGATTATTTGAATTCGTTACAACGAAAGAAACGGAAAATCCGATAATGGGTCTTTAGGACCTTTAGCATATGGCGCGAACAGGTGAGGCGTGGTTGGCCAACCGCCCCCGTGTGTGCTTTCTTTCGGATTAGTGACGAAAGAAAGGCACGCTGGCTGAGTCTGGGTCATGAATCCTAAAAATCCAGATTTAAATTTGTTCTGATGAATCCATAGTCCTTTAAGGTCGTTACGCAACGGGGAACGGGGGAAGAAGCGTTGGGTGACGACCCTAAAAATGGAGGCGAAGAAGACTAATGAATACACTCAGTTTGTAGATTCTTCAGATTAAAAATTTAATCTCTCCTGGATTTCAGTAAATGAACATTGGGTCCGTTTTTGAATTTGGATTTTCCCAAAGATACCCTAGTCTTTTTAGGCACGCCCATAATAAGATGACAGCTGCTTTGTATCATTATCTGAAAAGCGTAAAGGTGATGTTACACGGGACGATTCGCGACGACTATTTTTTGCGCAACACAGCGCTGCAATGTTGGAACAATGTTGCAACCATTTGAATCAACGTCGCAACAATGTTGCAACGCTGTGTTGCGCTAAAAATCGTTGTTGCGAATAGTCCCCTGTAACATCACTTTAAATCGCATATTATATGGCTGATTGCTACTTGGCACTTGACAGAGACTGATCTTGCTTTTCCATCTACCCAAAAGTCCAGACTTCAACGCCAAGACAAATGAAATCCTCGGTGGCGAAAAGCATCTCGCTGTCATAAGTTTCGCAGGCAGTGCTTCTACCATGATACAGATCACTGTCTAACCAAAGCCCAAATTTCCCCCTGAAATTTAACAAAAATTTAATAGTGATCAAGGTACTTCATAGTCTTTGACGCAGCCGTTCTTTGTGTCCTCGCGTCATCATACTAGGGGCGCTTACTATTTGTCAGTTTTAGCTGGCTAGAGCAGCCCGATCAAAAAGAGAATTCCACTATTCATCACAACCGTTACAATTTCCTCAAATTTAATTGGTGCGTTGACTACTTTATTTTTCACCAATCATTGTGTAGGGTTGTAATCGGACAGTTGACTGTAATCAGACACCTTTAATCGCAGAATTTATCACTATAACCAAAGCAAAAATGGACGAATTTGTAACATTATACAATGTCTCTTTGTTATTTTTCCCTAATTTTGGATAATTGGTATTAAAAGCTCTTTCACAAAAACAAAATGCATTTGTTTTTTCGAAAATTGTAATGATTATGATAAAATTGTAACAGAACTTCGATTTGTACCGTCCAATTCAGTCTGTGATCAAACCCGTGATTAAACAAATCGGACTCCCACGATTTTGTTAATCACTCCTATGATTACAGAAAAAAATTTCGAGAAAAAACTTATGTTTCACGTTTCAATTACTCAGACATCTGGTGGGCCAGTTCTGACTTTTGAAAAGCGTTCTTGGTACTTCGTCGCGTGAACAGACCCACCATGTTTTTTCTAACATAACACAACATAATAGAACGGGCTGTTGGTCCTAAAAGTCGTTCGAAGTCATGTAAAGCTGTTATAGAATCAAAATACAAATCCAAATGTTGCATCTAGCAATGTGGGCAGTTTTGGACCAACTTAAAGGCCCAAACAACAAAGGCGGGTTGAGGTTTACGCAGTTAGACACAAAAATATGAAAATAGTCAAACGAAGAAGGGTCTTAATATAAAAGACATAAACTCATCAACACACGACCTCGTTCCCAGGGTTCTTTCCTACCCGTGACCTGCGAACGACTCGGTTGAGCAACACATAACTCAACTAGAGACTGAAGATCATTGCTTTGTCGATTAAAATAAGTTTTATTTCATTGATGTAATTTACAAATCATCATTAAATTCATAAACAAAATAGTATAGTATACGTATTGTTTGTCAACATCCGGAAGGGAAGAGTGCCATTAAATATAAAAACAGTGAAAAGACAACACTTACTCACTGCTTCCGAAGGCAAGTCCATTTGCATCTCCTGTCATGTAATAAGAATTTCTTCCACGGCATGGATAAATCTACAAAAAGAGCCAAGCCAATGTAGATACCTGTATCTCTAATTACATGTGATATTGTGAGGCTACGTTACCCTGGCTCCAGAAGTCCGTTCTTAAAATACGTAAGATGAAATAAACCGTGCTTACGGTTTGATAAGGCTCCCAAGACGGACTTTTTTTTCTCTCGGCGCCTCGTTGACGCGGCAAACATCAATATCGATGAGAAAAAAATATCCTCTGAAACCTAGGGTGAGACTACGTTGCGTCCCGATAATGAACATAACTCCCAGGTAAGGGAATCCAGATTCCGGAATCCGCAAAATGTTTGCTTCTGGAATCTGGAATTTGAGAATTTTATCTGGTGGAATCTGGAATCCTGGATTTTGAAATCCATAATACAGCTCAAGGTAACCGGAATGGCACTAACCATTGGAATGCGGAATCCAAGTTCCTTTGACAAAGAATCCGGAATCCAGAATCTGAGACTGTCTTGGATTCCTTTACATGGGGCTAATAACTATGTCGTGTTTTTTAAAGAATCACAGTGATGCAGGAAAAAAGAATACCTTTTGAAACAAGGAAAACGTCTGAGCCCTCAAACACTATACCACCATTTTACTGTATGGGAGAAGTCGTTTGAGAGCTAAGTCGGTCACTAGATTCATTGACATGCGTCCTGTATACAGCTCGGATAAACTAAAAAACGTCTTAAGGGTCTGGTGCGTAGGTGAAGAAAAAGCGCTGGTGGAAAGAACTGATCGTCCGCCAGATGAAACACTGCACAATATATTTAGTTTTAGGTCTTATCGCTAAGCTTACCTTGAACTGTGGTCTACAAGTGAAGAAATATGATTTTCCAAACCTACAGAAACTAGCGTCCATCCGAGGAGAAATTGGAGAAAATACATCAAACACCTAATAAACAAATGTTAACAAAAAGACCTGGATTTCACTTTCAAAATGTATGATACTGGAGATATAGACGCCCCAAATTAACCGTGTACGTTTGTGGTGGAGGGACCTACTATCTGTATCTGTTGCGATCTTTTCACTTTTGTGGAAAGTTACCTATCATAATAATGTAAATGTTGTGCAGGAGACAGAAATCGTTCGAAGAAGGCGAAACATGAAAGCGATTTCGTCAAATAGGTCAGGGATACATGCATAAGGCTTGAAGCTAGGTCTATGCTAGTTGGACTGCCTGAACCCGAAATACAAACATCCGAGTTTGGTGGCGTGCCCAAAAATATGAATCCGTAAGCTAAAGTGAACAGTGAGGATTAATTTTTTCCAGTTGGCTGTGTTTGCGTAAACGCCTACAAGTCCGAATACCCTATAGCTAAATGTAATAAATCCGGAAACATTTCTCCTCTAGTATAATTATAGCTTGAGGAAGAGATTTCGACCGGCAAATTCCAATGATGACATATAATGCAACGTTTTTCATCAAACAAAGTGGTCTAAAAGACCAACAAATAGAAAAAGTATTGGAAATTAGGAAAGAGTAATGAAAAAAACACTCCTAAATCCTATTGTATATTAATTAATAAAGGTAATAGGACTAAATGGAGTCTAATTCGTTCTGCAATCACATGAGTGATTAACGTCGTAGTCCGATTTGTTTAATCACGAGTAAATTAGAACACAAGAAATTCCGAGAGTTTTCTGCTAGCAGTGAAAAAAAAGTTATTTAAAATAAGTGTGTGCGCGCGATGGCGCGTACTGTCCAATTACTTAGGCAGTATTACACCGTCAGTTGATAGGCAATCAGATTTGAGAATTTTGTTATAGTTATGATTAACACGAAAATCGGTTCCAGATGACACTATATAAATAGAGCTCACTTACAAATCCCTCTTGATCCTTTACTACCAACAGGACAGGAGATTCCACGTCTCTCAGCCTGTGGTGATTTGTACTATAGACCAGTATCCATGTGGATGATGGGACATGCCGTGAAAGCTAAAAGAAAATGATTAAAAGAAGATAAGACATGAGCTGACTTGCAAGCAGAAATATGGCTCCTGTTATTCAAACGTTTGATAGCGCTCATCCTGTTGGAGTTCAGATTGTGTGAATTGCGCATAAAGATGTTAGCAGGATAAACAGCGAAGGGATGGGGTCGGGGGTAAGAACGAAGGGGTTCACTCCTATTCCCCACTCCCTCCTTATTTTTCCCCTGCTCTTTGACTCCTTAGCGCCGCACTCCACTATCTAACTATCTAAACGCCTAGAAAAGGCCAGATGGCGCTATCCACCGGATAGGTATTTTGAAATCCAATTGCGCTAACCACTGGATAGTAATTTATTCGATGCATAGCACTATCCACCTTTTGAGCCACTAGGGCGAGGTAAGCCCGCGTTCTCGGCCGCACCTGCCTCAGGGTGGCAGTTGAGATAACTGAGGAAAATGCGCTGCCCTCGCGCTGGTTTTTGCAATTAGTTAACATTTATAGTCTTCTCAGATGAAGAAGGAAAATCGTAGGCCCCGTCTCGTGTCACTTGAACTGTGATATGTAAAATAACAATTAAAGAAACGTAGCAAACTCTAGCTGTAACCATATCCCAACTGTCAAGGGTTGTGGAGTTGATACCCTCGTTACAAACAAGGGCAACTCGTTTGTAACCCACCTCAAATGGGCAGGTATGTTCCCAGAAAAACTGGACGAAATCCCAGAGAACATATCTTTTCTATAGTCCAGAACTTGACAGTCCACCATATATTACCACACGACAAGGAGAATACAGCGATTCAGAGTACACTGCAAAAAAAATAGTCTATTCTTCAAAAAGAACAGACGGCAAATTGTTGTTGCTCAAAATATGTAAAAGTCGTAAATGATTGATAACTTGTCAATATCTTCCTCTGTTAAAAGATGGGATTCTTCATCGAGTGACTGTTCCACTGTACTTGAGCAAGCCGACCTACAGAGCAAAAGAGAAAATTATGAAAAAGCATTATATCAAAAAGGAGACAGTGCTTCATCACATATCGCACACTGTTGAAAAGAAGATTAGTACTGAAATATTTTCGACGAACTTCAAGGTTTTTGATATTTGCACGTTCGTATTTTGAACGAGCACTTGTGCTCTTTGACGTTAACGTGGGTAAATAAAACATTGATTGATTGATTGATTGTGATGAGACAACAGGATTCGCTTCGACGAAGGGATAGCCCCCGAGGGGTATCCCCGGGAGTTCTTAGTTGGGATGTGCCTCCCTGTTCTCCGAATCCTGGCCCTATTTTAGACCAAAATATGTTATTTTACTGCATAAGCAGAAATATGTCATCATCACTTAGATTAGAACGCTAACAAAAAATTTCTTAAAAACCATTTCATTTTTGGGATAGTTTGGGTGAACAAGTCGAGAAGCCACCTTGAATTATGACGAGACATACAAGTTGTTGACATGTGTTTTTTGTCTCAACGTCAATGCACCCTTCAGGGACGGCAAGGCAGGGAGGATACAGAAGACATTTCGGAAGATCATTACCTAGCGGGTTTCCGACACAAATACTATACACTCGTTGGACTTTGTTTTCAAACCTTTTCTTTTTTCTTGCATTCGATTTTCGACGGTTTTCTTTTTTTCTTCTTCCCTTGCTGATGTCTCTATGTAGAAAAATGAAATGCTACGAAAACCGTCTTTACTTTCTTCTAGTGTCTCTGAATCCCGCGTTACCTTTTGCACCTTAGCCTCTCGACGCACTTGATCTGCTTTACATTGAAGTAGTGAGCAAATTCTTCTCCTTGCTTCAAGATAAGTCCATTAGACTGGAAAAGCGTATAATCATGTTCTTTCAAGGCTTTCGCTACGCTTTTCAGTTTCCCAAGCATACTTTGGTGCTCTTTAATCGAAGAGTTCAATCTCCTGCCATCACTGGGCTTAAGCTGATATCAATGCCTGCGCTTAGTTTGGGCCCCAGGATATCACTCTTTTACGAGGTGAGCTATTAACGTGTGGACTGGGAAAGTTATACCGCAGCACCTGGCGCCCTCGCGCGCGCGAGCGGATCCCCATAGCTAAGAAAATTCGGTAAACCATCCATCCGGGAGATTTTGGTTGTGACGTCAACGTACGCCAGCCAGTACACTCTTTGGGGAGCGGGAGAAGGGAAGGGAATCAGGTGTCAGCCCGGCGGGGGGAGATGTCCGTTATATTTTCTTGGCGGGAAATCGTGCGATACATTTGTGCAACCCGCGTTTTTCTTGGCGGGAAATTGCGTAAGAAATGGAGTGGCCATTGTCGTCGCGTTCAAACACTTGTTTTCTAGTATTTCATGACAGAGCTGAATAACGTCTGCGCATGTGCAAAGACGGGAGAGGTCTGGGATCTAAACTAATATCTTTTACAAAAGGATTTTCAAAACATTCTCACATTTTTAAGGTGGATTCTGAATATTTAAGGTTCCCATTTAAAGCAAAAGTAGATTATTTCAGACTTCATTCAATTCTCGTTTATAGTTTTGTAATTTTTCTTATATTTTTTGCTATGAACAAAAGAAGATGCACGTCTAAAGCAAAAAGTTCTTTCATTGAAATGTTTACATATTCAAATTAAACGTAATCAGAAATAAACGACGGCTTATCAACATGTGATCAGCCGGGCATCTCATATCAGTGTCAGCATTAAAGGAACATTTTGATATTTATCTTTATTTTTCCTGGAATGAACTGTAAGAACAAAAAAAATTCCCTTAAGTTTGTCTTCTCTCTTCCACTGTCCAGCCATTGCAATCAGATTTACTAATAAAGTACATACTAGACTACAAATCTAGGCCACCAAAATTTCGCGCTGAATCTAAATAGTTTAATTCAGTCTTACTCTGGTGCATGGAGCGTATGAAAAACCACCTTCCGCAGTTGCTCAGTCTCTGAACAAGAGCAAGCCTAACCTGCCATTTTTCTGTCTTGGCTCTAATAGAAGAGTACCAGAAACATGAACTTTGACGGAACTGTATTCAGAGTTTTTCCTTAACTTATCGAATCAGAAAGAAACTATCGGCTAGTCATAAAGGGATATATAAGATATGTTTGACAAAAAAATGAGCCTAAACAAACTTCTGGTTTATTTTATTTCGTTAAGAACTATTTAACCGAAAGGTTAACTTGAAAAAATATTGGAAATGATTTATAATTTATGAAATCGTGTTGACTTTTTTCTCTTTTTGTTTGTTTGTTTGTTTCTTTTTTTGCTCTTAGACTTCTTTCGTCTCCGGTATAAATCTCTCCAAAAAAGAACTTAGAAAACATTGTAGCAAAGATAATGAGAGAAGTTCTTGATCTTAAAAGACAAAACAAATGCAAGCGTTTGCTGTTTTGTTTATTGACCACAGATATGCAAAGGCTTTGCTTGCTGTGGCATTACTGAAAAACCCTGCCCTTCTTAAGCACACCGCACGTTAATAATGCAACATTTCTAAGGATTAATTTTGTTAAGCTGAAATTTATTTGAATTTCCTTAAACATTTTTAAAAAGAATAAATACGTAATAGATATCAATATCGGCGCTTATTTATTGTTTTTAAGTATACAGAAAGAATAATATTTTTTGTATTGAACTCAACTTATCGCTGCATGACTTTCCACGAGTTTTACTCTCAAATTTGTTAATTTCTTTACTTAATTATCCAAGATACTGGTTTTTAAGTATACTGCACAATCCTTTTTGAAAGTGTTTTTATTCAATAGCTATCGCGGGCAGTATCGTTTGAATAGAGTTTATTTGTGATTACATTGTGTTCGAATACTACGAATGAAGGAAGGGAGAGAGCTTCATCATTAAAAATTCATTTTATATTTTACTGTATTTGAATGGCAATCAACTAGTAATAACCAAAGGTTACAAAGTGCGGCTGGCAACGATTGAAGGTCAAAACGCTTTTGCTCCGACGCTGTGTTTGCGCAAGTTTCACGTGATAGTCGGTCAAAACACTCGTGATCAGATCACGAGTGATAGAAGGTCCAATCGCGAGTGATCAAATTGCGTTCTGTGCATTCCATTCATTCTTAGTGGAAGTCCAAACGAATGCTGGCTACGGACATGCGACGCATGCTTAATAACAGCCTGGCCCCGGTTCCTGGAAAGCCGATTAAACTATCCTCCGATTAGCGTCAAATCCACGATTAATTTTCTTATTCCTTGGATAACTAATCGTGGGTTAAAAAGGAGTTCCTGAAAGCGAAATAAACCCACGATTAACTAATCGGAGATTAGTGTTAAAATAAACCGGTTTAACTAGTTTTGGGGATGATTACTTTTAAAAAATATGGCGCGAAAAATGTTTAGGCACGGGTGAAGTAAAGGAAAATGGCGGAAAATGAAGTGGTCTAGGTTGAACCAAAGGACAAGAAGAGGAAACCGAAATTCTTCATCTACCTGGAAATAATTGGCCCAGTTTTTATAGCATAGTCCTTATATTCAATCCGCAGTCCACAGTCCATGTTTGATAATGACCAAATTTATTACATGAAGTAGTAACCACTTTGGCAACTGCCTATGTTTTCTCCTCGTCTTTCTCTCGAGGTCCGGCGTTCTTGAGGATTTCTACCAAATATTGAATTGACTCTCGCCCAAACCTGTTTTTGCTGCAAAGCTCTTCATCAGTGAATTGGTCGAGATTAATTTCTTGCTGTCGGAACTTTTTTTCACGTATTTGAGGCAACGGTAAGTCCCCCATTTTGTTTGTTTTACAAACAAGGTGTGGGACAGGGAAAGTTACATAGTAAAATTCTATTAAATGCATTTAATTGATCAGGCGTTTCCCACTGAGTATACATTTTTCGTTTTGTCCATATTTGAACTCTCTAGTACTCTGATGCCCGTTTGGGTTAAGAGTTGTATATAAACTTTTTTTAAACTTCAGAAATTAGGATATTTCTGATGCAGGAGAGTTAATGGAATCGTTCTTTGCGTTCTGCTTCCGAAATAAGTGGCATCGAACGCACTTTTCTAAATTTTTGCACATCAGTAGTCAATTCGGAATTTGCAAAAGAAAAACCAAAGCACAGCCGTTTAAAAGATTTTGAGACTAGAGGGAGGAACTTTTCAAAGTTCAATCCCTTTAAATCTACTTGCGGTGGACTGAGTGTTTAAGAAACTGAACGGGCCATCTTGCTTGATTACCACATTTGGTTAAAGGACAAGCGACGGTCAAGCGTTTTGTTTTCAGTGCGCCTTGCTAGTGGTATTAAGAGGGTCTGGATGGGGTTAAGTGACAACTGACAAATGGCCAAAATTTTAACTGACAACTGACATTTTTGCCTTGGGTTTTACTGACAACTGACGAAGGACCTGATTGTCCCTTATTTTCTAAAGAAAACGTTTTAAGGCCTTAAATAGCATCGTTCCACTCTTTTCGTCAGACAATGTGATCAAACGTGCGTTTTTTGGGGTAATCTTAGCAGCCGGCAAGACACTTAAGTGTCATATTTCGTCAATGATTTACTGCAAAACCCATGGTGTTCTAGCCTAGCCTTCCTCCCTATCCCCTATCCCCTCTACCCCCTACCCCTACCCCTTTCGACGCCTGCTACGCAGGCTAATGGTGTTCCATCTGTGGTAAAAATGACCTATGATCCCAAATTTACGCTTCTTTGAGAACGCGCCAACATACGATGGCCGCTAATGAGGGCGTTACAAAAGCAATTGCAAGTCTTTTCCGAGATGATCCAGATACTGTCTTTGTTTCGATCTACTTCCCAATAATATATTCTGAAGGTATAAATTTCCATTGGCATAATGGTTGGAAACGTTGGACTCTGGACCAGCAAAGACGGTTGAGTGAAGGGGAGTAACACAAGACTTGAGAAATGGAGGGCCACTTGAAATGCCAACAATAGCAAAACTGATAAAAATTAGGGTACTAATGCATCACTTTTGGAATTTAATCATTAATTTTAGTTACATTATATGTGTCTTTAAAGCTAAATTTCGCATCAAAAATATACAAATAAGTTTCATAGCTAATCATTAATAACAACTCACAAAAAGCCTTAAATTTAACTGAAAACTGACAAACGGTCAAAATTTTAACTGGCAACTGACATTTGTAAAAATTATTTTCATGCTGAATTTGCGACAAAATCGTAAAAATGCACTTGACAAAATCCCTCAAATGTTCGTAAATTGGAAATAAAGTTCCCACTAAGTGACGTTTTTAATTTACAAAAAGGTGCTTTTTCTCATTTTTATCCGACTGATTTGGTAAATACTAAAACAACTTTCTCTTCGGGGGATAGTTGTATATTACGGGCACGTCCAAATTGAATATTTAATTGAGTATACTTTACACTATATTTATCCCAGATTGGGGTATCTTGTATGAGAGATCTCATGAGTATTGTGGCTAACTTTCTCGTAGTAGGATAATTGCATATTTCTTAATACACACGGTCCTACCTAACTTGGCCGACCCAAAATACTAAGATGAGCATCTCATTTCTAAACTGAATTTTTGCTGCACACGTTAAAAGCAATAACAAATGAAATCTATGAGCTCTCATAAAACTGAAAGTCAATTATTTAATACCTATTCTAGATGGGAAAGTTCACTTGATAACAACTCATCACATGGTCCGTTCGAGAACGATTGGTTGTACAGCGCATTGTTAAAGGGGCTTATGTCACGCATCTGCTATCCTGCTTTTTAAAAGCTTAAAGGCGTGTTTGCATCTACAAAAAGTTCCAGAAATAATGGTCCAGTTTTGTTATTCGAGACTATATTTGCATTGAAACTGTTCCCTGCCGTCTGTTGCTATGGATAGCAACCAGTTAAACTGGAGTGAAAGATGATAGCATTTGATCCTGTCGCAAGAAAGAAACGCAGTGGGGATTCAGTATGGTGAAGACGATTCCAAATGTACATCGGAAATCCATCTGTTTCTTTCGTTGGCCTGCAATGGATTCAAGACAGCAACAACCAAGTTATTATTTATCGGCTCCACTTCTTTGTAAAGGTTGGGTGGGCGCCTAATCCCTTAAATAAGCTCTATAGTTACCGTAAACCCTCTATTAAGCCCCTCCCGGGAGGGGGGGGGGTTTATTTCAAACAAATTTGAGGGAGGGGGGCCAACATAATTTAGTAAGGACGATGGTATCAGTTCCCCATAAAGAACTAGAACTGCAAAGTGTAAAAGCTCAAGTACCATGGTTTTAGGTCATGCAGCCGAGGATCAAAAACAAATCTGAAAGTCCAGCTGGTGAAAAAAACTATCGTGGACCAGTCCACATGAAGTGTTACAGTTGTGATTGATAAATATAGTATATCATAAATTAGTGAAGAATAATAAGGGGAGGGGGGAAGGGGAAGAGGGGCTTAAAAAAGAAGGGGGGCTTATTAGAGGGGGGAACTTATTTGAGAGAGGAGGGGCTTAACAGAGGATTTACAGTATGGATGGCCCAAGCAAAATGGATTCTTTTGACCTGAAATTGGGTATAGACTCTGGGCCCGAAATCAGTTAAGCCTAAAATTTGTGCTCCCTGGAAGAAAGGCCTGGAATTGGGTATGTTTTTATTCCGATTTGACTTTTGAGAGAAGCGGTTTAAGTCTCAGAAGGAAAAAACAGTTTGCCAAATTTTCTTAGAGGAGTACCCCACAGGAGGCGGGAATTTGCCCTGTTCACAATACTCTTTCTTCCTGCAGGTGCATTCATTTTTATACCGTGAATAATTCTTTAACTGAACATGAAAAGAAATGCTTATTAGTGGTCGAAAACAAGTGAAGACAGTAATGGTGATAGACTCTGAAAAGTTAACGGCTTAGAGATGAAATCTCTTAAGCTTGATTTACTAACTGTATTTTTTATATTTTCTTGATTCTCTTTTAATCTATGAATGAAAGACTCAGGTGTGAAAATTCAAATGAAGCTACATCTTCGTTTGCCATTTTGTTGTTTATTACATCAGTTGTACAAAGTGTTATTCTTATTCTGCTGATCTGCGGATTAAATGACTACTTTTCTGTCGTGTTGTTTGTTTCTCAATCGTACTCATTGCCGAAAGTGAAAGGCTTCCCGGTCTCCAAACAATCAGGTGCAAGAAATCTAAGAGCGGAGCCAAAGATAAAAGCCCTTTCATTTCTCCAGTCTACGAACATGTGATTATTTTTCTATCTTATCTTACAGAGAGGATCTCACCTTTCATTGACCGAAATTCAATGTCACGTCATCACCGGTCAGCACGAATGGAGCCCAGTGCTTCACGGCATTGAATTTTTCCGACTCCCTCATCCATTTCATGGCCTGATGAAGGGACTTACTTGCACTTTGCCCTGTTACTAAATGTTCGTAAAAAGGTTTCATAAACGCAAGAGTGGGTTCGTCATCAATCGCCCACAGTGTGGCAATAACAGAACGCGCACCGGCTCCTAAAAAGGCACGTGCAATACCAACCACTCCTTCGACTTTGATATTTCCTCGCCCACTGTTGCAGCAGCTTAAGACAACAAGCTTGGCGCGCACTTTTGCATCCAACACATCTGCCATCGTCAAAAGAAAGTTTGGCACTACTAGAAAAATTAGGAGACAAAATGATTTCTCCGGTTTCTGTACGACCATGAGCTGCTATGTGCACTAACGAAACTGAGTTGAGCCCGCTTAAAACCCGATCTTTTGTGGCGTTCTTTCCGGTGAGAGGCTCGATGTTTAGAATTTGCCCAATCATTTTTACCTCTTCCTCAGCACCTGGAAGCTGCGGAAACGGTTTGCAGCCTTTGATGCGTACAGTTTCCACCCACGGGTTGCCAACAAGTAGAGCCTCGGATGAGCTATGGCGGTCCTCCGGACATTCTGCCAGCAGCCATAAGCTTGTCAGTGATGGAATCAATCTAATTCTACGCGTTTCATTTAAATACCTGGGCCCAGTTGTTCGAACGCGGGTTAGCACTAACCCAGGGTTAAATTTTAACCCCGGTTTCTTTATCTTTTTATCAAAAGCACTCTCTCGGATAATTTTCTCTATTCTTTTTAGAGTATCCAAATATCAAATTGTTGGCAAAGAGAATTAAACTGAATTTGCTTTTTAATCTCTCATATCTGAGTTCAAATTTCGCACTAACCCAGGGTTATCTTAACCCAGCTTCGAACAACCCGGCCCTGGAGTTTTGGTCCACGAGGGCAGCATAAGGAATCAAGAGCGATGACCCGTCAGGGACAATGACGAGTTCGTCACCTATCGAGTGTGAAATTGGAGCGATGAATATGTCGTATAATACTTTTAAAGCACCACCCTGGTCTTCGATCTCTCTCTGCAGCTGGGGGCGAATCTTTTTCCACAGGCTTTTGTTCACACCAATCTGTTTGTATGTTTGGTAAGTCATTGATGTCAAGTCATCACTGCTAACTTCCTGTTGCACAAAGTCACAAAGCTTTCCCCACTTTAACAGCATCCAGATATTCACTGACTGGGTATCATTCATTAGAAATAACGTGGGTGACGAAATATGGTTTGAAATGATAAGTTCCATCTGCTGTTTCGGCTGTGAACGAATCGATTTCCTGACACCATATTGCGATTCCAAGAGGTCCATAAGAGCTTCTGCTCGTCCCCTCTCAGCTGTTAAAAGCGCCTCGAGTGTCTTACGTTCAGTGCGTTGTTGTAACTGTAGTCTCACTAAACGACGAACGCAATCACGTTCATTCCGAAAGCTGATTTTCCACTCGTCGTTTCCTTCAAGAAGGACTCTCATTTCCTCTACCAGTTCAATACAGGATTTAAAACACTCCTCGGCTTTGGAGTACTCGTCAAGACACCAAAGAACTTGAGCAAGTCTATCATATCCGCATTGTTCAACATCTTTGTTTCCAGCCTCCTTTGCTATACTTGTGGCTAGCTGATAAAATTCCATCGCTCTTTTGGAATTACCGAGACGCTTATAGACAACGCCGAGGTTTATATATGTAGGTCCTTCTCCATTTTTCATCCCAGTATCTTTTTTGATTCTTAGACTCAGCTCAAAAAGCTCGATCGCTTTATTAAAATCACCGACAGACTGATTGACGACGCCAAGGTTGTTATATACAGCTGCTTCTTGATATTTGTTTTGAGTATCTTTTGCGATTCTTAGAGCCAGCTGATTAAACTCCATTGCTTTTTGGAAATCACTAAGAGAATTATAGGCGACGACAAGGTTGTTATAAATACTTCCTTCTCCATCTTTGTTTCCAGTATCTTTTGCGATTTTTAGAGCCAGCTGATAAAACTCGATTGCTTTTTTGAACTCACTGAGAGACTTATAGGCACTGCCAAGGTTGTTATATATAGTTCCTTCTTGATCTTTGTTTCCAGTATCTTTTGCGATTTTTAGAGCCAGCTGATAAAACTCGATTGCTTTTTTGAACTCACTGAGAGACTTATAGGCACTGCCAAGGTTGTTATATATAGTTCCTTCTTGATCTTTGTTTCCAGTATCTTTTGCGATTTTTAGAGCCAGCTGATAAAACTCGATTGCTTTTTTGAGCTCACTGAGAGACTGATAGGCACTGCCAAGGTTGTTATATCTAGTTCCTTGTTGATCTTTGTTTCCAGTATCTTTTGCGATTTTTAGAGCCAGCTGATAAAACTCGATTGCTTTTTTGAACTCACTGAGAGACTGATAGGCAGTGCCAAGGTTGTTATATTTAGTTCCTTCTTGATCTTTGTTTCCTGATCTTTTGCGTTTTTTAGAGCCAGCTGATAAAACTCGATTGCTTTTATGAACTCACTGAGAGACGGATAGGCAAGGCCAAGGTTGTTATATACAGTTCCTTCTTGATCTTTGTTTCCAGTATCTTTTGCGATTTTTAGAGCCAGCTGATAAAACTCGATTGCTTTTTTAAACTCACTGAGAGACTGATAGGCACTGCCAAGGTTGTTATATCTAGTTCCTTCTCCATCTTTGTTTCCAGTATCTTTTGCAATTTTTAGAGCCAGCTGATAAAACTCGATTGCTTTTTTGAACTCAGTGAGAGACTGATAGGCAAGGCCAAGGTTGTTATATATACTTCCTTCTTGATCTTTGTTTCCAGTATCTTTTGCGATTTTTAGAGCCAGCTGATAAAACTCGATTGCTTTTTTGAACTCACTGAGAGACTGATAGGCACTGCCAAGGTTGTTATATCTAGTTCCTTCTTGATCTTTGTTTCCAGTATCTTTTGTGATTTTTAGAGCCAGCTGATAAAACTCGATTGCTTTTTTGAACTCACTGAGAGACTTATAGGTAAGGCCAAGGTTGTTATATATAGTTCCTTCTTGATCTTTGTTTCCAGTATCTTTTGCGATTTTTAGAGCCAGCTGATAAAACTCGATTGCTTTTTTGAACTCACTGAGAGACTGATAGGCAGTGCCAAGGTTGTTATATTTAGTTCCTTCTTGATCTTTGTTTCCTGATCTTTTGCGTTTTTTAGAGCCAGCTGATAAAACTCGATTGCTTTTATGAACTCACTGAGAGACGGATAGGCAAGGCCAAGGTTGTTATATACAGTTCCTTCTTGATCTTTGTTTCCAGTATCTTTTGCGATTTTTAGAGCCAGCTGATAAAACTCGATTGCTTTTTTGAACTCACTGAGAGACTGATAGGCACTGCCAAGGTTGTTATATCTAGTTCCTTCTTGATCTTTGTTTCCAGTATCTTTTGCGATTTTTAGAGCCAGCTGATAAAACTCGATTGCTTTTTTGAACTCACTGAGAGACTCATAGGCAGTGCCAAGGTTGTTATATATAGTTCCTTCTTGATCTTTGTTTCCAGTATCTTTTGCGTTTTTTAGAGCCAGCTGATAAAACTCGATTGCTTTTTTGAACTCACTGAGAGACTGATAGGCAAGGCCAAGGTTGGTATGTATAGTTCCTTCTTGATCTTTGTTTCCAGTATCTTTTGCGATTTTTAGAGCCAGCTGATAAAACTCGATTGCTTTTTTGAACTCACTGAGAGACTGATAGTCACTGTCAAGGTTGTTATATCTAGTTCCTTGTTGATCTTTGTTTCCAGTATCTTTTGCGATTTTTAGAGCCAGCTGATAAAACTCGATTGCTTTTTTGAAATCACTCAGATGGTGATAGGCGAGGCCAAGGTTGCCAAGGCTAACTGTTTCTGCGTTTTTATTCCTGATCTCTCTGGCTTCATTCAAAGTCATCTCGAAGTAATCCCGGGCTATTTTAAAATCACCTCGTTTAAAGGCTTTTTCTCCAAGGTAATTACTGTACAACCAATTTGTTATGGAAGTTTGTTCGGGTTTTTTCATGTTTGCCTTTACTTCCTGGGCATGCCTAGAAAAAAATGTAAAACAAAACCTCTTTTGAAGCAAGTTATGGTATAGAAGATGTTTTTAATGTAAAGTTATACCCTTTGTGAGGAAGAAAATAGCCCGCAAGATTTATTGTGGCAATCAACTCTCCCCTTGCGGATACCTCGATATTTCGGACGACCCCTGCTAACACAGCCAAATCCCCAGCAATACAAACTCCCGCTATTACTCGCTTGAGCCAGATCGTGGCTTTGAAATAAATTAGCTCATAATATAGCTCGGACAGCAAGTTTCTAGAGTATATATACTCAAGTATAGAAGTATTACCAATGAACTTTATTTCTTAAGCGGATAAATCTACAAGAGCTGATATTTGACCAATCCGCCTTGAGCCAAAAGTCCATTTATTTTCGCGGCTTTAAAATTTATCGTACAGAGAATCAAAGGGTGTTTTACATTCAGCCAAAACTTTCGAAAATTTGGAAACAGCGGCAAATGGTATAGAGATTTTCCGGAAAAGTTTCTGGAAATACCGGAAGCTGTTGAATCAGTCCGAAATGGGAACCATTCAACCAAAAATTCTACCTGGAAATCCCGGGAGCAAAAATGAATGGAAAGAAATCTTTCGTTAAAAATTTTTCGAAAATTTGGGTATACCTCGCGAGGTTGTCCCTCGGTTTAAGAAGTTTTGAAAAATACTGTTCCGTTTGCTACTGGAAGTTGCCGAAAATTCAAAGTGGACGTTTTGGTTGAAGAGAAAGCGCCCAAAGTTTCTTTAAGAAAATTATTTTTCGGTCACTGTGTTTTTTCTAATGGTTATGAACTAATATTTAGTTTAATTGGGCAATTCTGTAAAATAGACATTAACTTCGATCAATAGCTCAAACCCTTGAAATCTCATATGTGACTTTTTCAAGCTCCATCATCTGTTGAATCGAAATTAATTCGATGCAAGAAAGACGATTTAACCATTCACTGTAAATTAACCTCGGCCAAAAAGGAACAAATGGTGGTATTCGGCTATTGAATCTCTTCTATTAGAATCAACCGTGTAATATCAGTAATATCAAAGGTCACTTCGACCGCTTAATCAAAACAATTCAAAATGCTATTTTATAGAAATAAAACAAAATACCTCGTTTTCCACGGCTCTTCTACTCGTCGCTTTTTCCCTTAGTTCAAGCAACGTGGTGTTTTCCGCGTCGATCTTCCAAATGGTTAAGGTGTAAATAGTCATTTCGAAATTAAGTTGAAGTAAAGTATACTTGCCATAGGTTGAATACAACTATAAGAGCGTTACCCCTTATGAGCAGCCTAAAGTTAAAAACAAAAAAATACGGTCAAACCTGTATATAACGGCCCTGTATATATCGGTCACCCAGTATACTACAGGCTACTGGACAACTCTCCGAATATATTGCCATATATGTTCTGTACGTTGATCTGTTTAAAACGGTCTCCTCTCTATAACGGATGCGGTCACCCTTTAGACTCCCAAAATGCACAATTCCATTATATTTTTTGCCTGTTTATAATGGTCAACAAATTGGATTACGATCAAATATGAAATAAAGGATAAAATTCAAGATGTGTGCTCCAAAGTAGACGGAAAAATGAATGCTAGCGAAATCGTCGAATCAGTTAAGAGGGTCTGAATGGGGGGGGGGGGTCCACTTGTCGGTTGTCGGTTAAAATTCAGTAACTTTGTCGGTAGTCGGTTAAAATTTTCGATCTTTGTCGGTAGTCGGTTAAACTTTTCGATTTTCGTCGGTTGTCGGAAAATCTCAGTTAATAAGTAAAAACGCTGGTTAATTATTAATATTTTTTATGCATTTCACCCACTTTTCAAGACTTTGATCCCCAAGGAAATAGTAAAACTTGTAAGAATGCCTCATTTGATTGCACCTAAACCATTCATTAACTCTGTTTGTTTATGCAACATGATCGTTTATTTCCATTGTTTGCCAAATGAATATAGTACTGATGTAATCATCAAAGCTTTTATTGTAAATGCGAACTTGGTTTCCCTGTCGACTACAGGGCACAGTAAAAAGTAATTAATTAATTAATTAATGGACTCTAGCCTTTTGGATACTTAAATTACTTTTAGTGAAAAACTGCAAGGGGTGACAGGCTGCACAACTATTCCTCTTATGTTTTGGCTCTAACGACCTCTAACAAGTATGTCCTTTGCCATAATTTTCCTTTCTCAAAGAAATAGCACTTTATGTGGTTCTTTTAAATTTTGGCAAGGTAGTGGTTGGTTTTGCATGAGATTCCACTTTTTCATTAAAGCTTCTTTTATAATAGACGCTAAGGGCTGTATTGTGCCACGAAAGGCAATATTTCTTCTTCTTCCTTGTTGTTTTGTTTCAGGAGAGCTGCCTTCCTTTCTGTGAGTTTTACTTCTAATAGCAATTTTTCTTTCAAAATTGTGTGGCTAGCCTCTGTCTATCAAGCGCTTTTGAAATCTGAAATACTTCCTCAGAGTTTGTTCGTAGGATTTTCAGGGGCACCCAACGACAATTTTCGGAAAATATCTGTTCGGAAGACGATTTGAGATCTAGAATTTTCGGAACATTTGTTGTAAAATTTCTTGCTTGCCTGCCTCTCCTAGGATTTTCGAACATCTAAAAAATGGTATATTTGCCCATTTTTAAAGGATTTTTATCTTTAAAAGGTCACCTAGAATTTTTGGGAGCCTTTTTTCTGGCTGAAATTTTCGAAAAGGTAAGTTTTGATCCCTATAATTTTCGGATCACTAGACTTTTAGCTAGGAAATCCGAACAGATGAAAAATTTTTAGGGGATAAAAATATGCCTATATCTACCGTTTAAACACTAAAATACGTTTAACAATGCTATGCTTAAGTGGTTTTAAACTATATTCTCGTTGGGTGCCCCTGGATTTTCAAGGCTTCTCGTTTGTCAAACAGGCGCTTTAACAACTGGTGGATGATAAGAGGTGAAAATGTATATACTATAAGGTTTCCGTTTGAAATGCGTCTTTTCGTCAAGGATAGCTTTTTCTCATTTTTCGCTCAATGCTCTGCCTTGGTATACAACCGTTTGTAAAAAGAATGTCTCATTTTCAGATATTTCGGCCGTGAATTTCATAGTAGGGTGATGTAAGTTTACTTGTTCCGCGAAGAAAGCTACGATGTCTGGCTTACTTATCATCCCATAGGGAAAAAATGTCATCTACGTAGCGTTTTCAAACAGTTGGTTTAAAGACAGTTTTGCTTAAACTTTGTGTTTCAGTATATGCCATTAAAAAGTTGGAAAGGAAACTGGTGTCTTTGTGCTCATCGCGGTACCGTGGGTTTGTAATGATAGTGCTTTCCATTAAACGGGAAAAAAGTTTCTTTGAGGATTAATCTAAGCATTTCTTGGACCGAAACAAGAAACGTTCGGTTTTTTCGCCTTTGACTTTTCAATAAAATTTATAAAGTCGGTAGCATCTTTAAGGTATGTACCTGTGTTAACAAAAAAAAAAGGAAATTCTTTCCCTTAGGCCATCTGATGAGTCGTAAATTTAAAGAAGTTACTTCCTAACGGCTAGGAAAAAAAAATGGAAAATGCCCTTTTTTCTGAAAACAAATATTGATAATATCAGCCCATGTCGGTAGTCGGTTAATATTTTTCCTGTCGGTAGTCGGTAATTTTTTACTCATTTTGTCGGTAGTCTGTAATATTTTTTGCCCTTTGTCGCTAGTTGGTTAACCCCATTCACACCCTCAGTTAACCTTTTCATGGCAATCGAATGGGGGAACTACAAGCGTTGAACGAACTCAACATCCAGTTGAATTTAAGGGAAACCTATATATATATAGCGGTCACCCATTTCTCAAGGGTGACAGTTATATATAGGTTTGACTGTACGCAGCATTTTCCCTGTAACATGGTTATAAAGAGGGGATAATCCTCTCTTATTAATATTGAAACGCTAACAAGACTAATATTGTTGACACTGTTATTGCTATACAAACTTTTTAAAAACTAACTTTTATTAGAAATTCCACTTTTTCTGTGCTTTTGTGGTCGTTTTGGAACAAACAAAGAAATAGAGGAAAATATCGCGTACTGTTGTGTGTTGTGTAATTCGTAATGAAGAAGTTTAGATAACTAAGCACCGCCCTCAAATAAGCACCGAACCGTTAGTCAAGAAAAATGGTAGACAAATCGTAACGGAAGTGTGTACAACAAGTTCCGAAAATAAACTATTTATCAGCTATGGAAGAATATAAAGTGTAAAAGGATACTGCTAATCCTTGATAACACCACGTGATCGCCAGTTCAAACAGTTTTAACTTTGCAAACGCTTTCGCCCCTAAAATTGTAAAAATAAAGCATGTTATAGCGACAACTTTCGCGTTTTTAGCTGTCATTTTGCTACTTTTATCATTTTCATGTTCAGCAATACCCAATTTCCGGACAATTTCAAACAATAAACCACTCTAAAATTAGGTTTAAATGGGTACATTCGTGGTACAGTTACACTGAAGCATCCATGATAGCTCGTGCACGTCATACTTGCCTATGTTCAAGAGAATGAAGACTTATGTCACAAGTAGCCTACGAATAACCGTAGTTGCCATTTTTGTACTATAAAAGCGCCCGTGAGCAAACAAACATTTGATGATGACTTTGTTACGCCCTGGACTCCATATCTAAACTTCAATTTCTTCCATATTATTTAAACGTCTGAACTTTAATTCGTAGCCGTTTGAACTTTTGTAAGCAGACAGATTAAAGAAAGCCTACGGTGTTCTACCAAAACGAGTAATTTACAAACATTCTGGAATATCTTCAACTCAAACCAAAGAGTAGCCATCTTGGGTACTTTGCTCTTTTTGGAATTGTAGCCCTGGCATTTGTTTCCAATTTCACCAATAAAATTCTTGTACAGTGCCTCTACGAATACTCCCTGGATCTGACCTCGTTTCGCGTCCGAAACAGCTATGTGGAAATCGGGGAAGCATTCTCGCCAAAGATTGGCCGCCACCTGGTGAACGCAGCACAGATTTTCGAACAGGTCTCCTACTGCACTCTTTTGCTCATTCTATGTGGATCCATCTTGGTTTCAACGTTTCCTTTCGTCCCACTGTACCAAAGCCATTGGACAGCGCTAGGAGCGATGTTGCTATTGCCAAACATATTTCTGAAGTCTCTTAACGAAGTATCATGGGTCAGTTTCCTCACAGTGCTGATCGGTGAGATCATTTACTTAACGGTCACAATATACGCTATAATGCATCACGAGCGCTGGAATTTCGCCTCTATGCCCGACTTCAAGTTGAAGACGCTCGGCGCCGCAGCTGGCATCATCGTCGTGAGTTACTCGTCACAGCCTTACATGCCGGCCATCGAAGGGAGCATGAAGGAGCCGCAGAAATTCACAAACGTAATGAGCGTAACATACGTGGCAGTTACATTTGTAAAAGTTGCATTTGGATTCATCGGCTATCTCACCTTTACCGACGACACAGATCAGGTCATCACCAACAATCTACCGGACGGGGGACTTCACATGTGTGTTAACCCTCTCGTTGTACTTGTTGCTGCTACATCTTACGCTATTCCAGTCTACACAGTTTTCGATATTCTAGAAAACATCGAGTTTCCTTTCTGCAAGATAGACAACCCCAAAGAGACAAAAGACAAGATTTCCTACGCCCAAGGGCTCGCCGCCCGTCTCTGCATAGTTTCCTTCACGCTTTTTGTAGGGGTATTAATTTCTCATTTTGGGCTTTACATGGCTCTAGTTGGTAGTTTTACCGGTATGTGTTTAGCGTTTATTTTCCCCGCTATTTTTCATATGAAGATATGTTATGATAGATTGCAATGGTATGATTTTGTTATTGACACGGCTGTTGCGTTGTTTGGGCTTGTAGGCGCAATTATAGGTTGTCACTTTTCTGTCTTGGCTCTCATAGCAGAGTACCAGAAACATGAACTTTGACGGAACTATATTCAGTTTTTCCTTAACTTATCGAATCAGAAAGAAACTATCGGCTAGTTATAAAGGGTATATAACATATTTTTGACAAAACAGTAGCATGGTGCGCACTGGAAACACTTTTGCTGGTGAAAATGAGCCTAAACAAACCTCTGGTTAATTTTATTTCGTTAAGGACTATTTAACCGAAAGGTTAACTTGGAAAAATATTGGAAATGATTTATAATTTATGAAATCGTGTTGACTTTTTTCTGTTTTTGTTTGTTTGTTTGTTTCTTTTTTTGCTCTTAGACTTCTTTCGTCTCCTGTATAAATCTCTCCAAAAAGAACTAGAAAACATTGCAGCAAAGGTAATGACAGACGTTCTTGATCTCAAAAGACAAAACAAATGCAAGCGTTTGCTGTTTTGTTTATTGACCACAGATATGCAAAGGCTTTGCTTGCTGTGGCATTACTGAAAAACCCTGCCCTTCTTAAGCACACCGCAAGTTAATAATGCAACATTTCAAAGAATTAATTTTGTTAAGCTGAAATTTATTTGAATTTCCTTAAACGTTTTTAAAAAGAATAAATACGTAATCGATATCAATATCGGCGATTATTTATTGTTTTTAAGTATACCGAAAGAATAAAATTTTTTTATATTGAACTCAACGGATCGCTGCATGACTTTCCACGAGTTTTACTCTCAAATTTGTTAATTTCTTTACTTAATTATCGAAGATACTGGTTTTTAAGTACACTAGCTACACGGTCCTTTTTTAAAGTGTTTTTATTCAATAGCTATCGCAGGCAGTATCGTTTGATTAGACTTTATTTGTGATTACATTCTGTTCGAATACTAGGAATGAAGGAAGGGAGAGAGCTTCATCATTAAAAATTCATTTTATATTTTACTGTATTTGAATGGCAATCAACTAGTAATAACCAAAGGTTACAAAGTGCTGGTGACAACGATTGAAGGTAAAAACGCTTTTGCTCCGACGCTTGGCTTTGCGCAAGTTTCACGTGATAGTCGGTCAAAACACACGCCCTGATCAGATCACGAGTGATAGAAGGTCCAATCGCGCGTGATCAAATTGCGTTCTGTGCATTCCATTCATTCCTAGTGCAAGTCCAAACGAATGCTGGCTACAGACATGCGACGCATGTTTAATAACAGCCTGGAGATTACGATTGCGGGCTCATCTTGTCACCCGCAATTAACGTGTGGGACTGGGAAAGTTACATAGTAAAATTCTATTAAACGCATTTAATTGATCAGGCGTTTCTTACTGAGTATGCATATTTCGTTTTGTCCATATTTGAACTCTCTAGTACTATGACTCCCGTTTTGGATTAAGAGTTGTATATAAACTTCTTTTAAACTTCAGAAATTAGGATATTTCTGATGCAGGAGTGTTAATGGAATCGTTCTCTACGTTCTGCTTCCGAAATAAGTGGCATGCGGAACGCACTTTACCAAATTTTTGTATATCAGTAGTCAATTCGGAATTTGCAAAAGAAGAACCAAAGCACAGCCGTTTTACTGTATCAGATTTTGAGACTAGAGGGAGGAAGTTTTCAAATTTCAAACCCTTTAAATCTACTTGCAATGGACTGAGCGTTTAAGAGAATTCTTTAAGACTGAACGGGCCATCTTGCTCGGTCACCACATTTGGTTAAAAGACAAGCGATGATCAAGCGTTTTGTTTTCAGTGCGTCTTGCTAGGAGTGGTATTAAGAGGGTCTGGATGGGGTTAAGTGATAACTGACAAATGGCCAAAATTTTAACTGACAACTGACGAAGGACCTGATTGTCCCTTATTTTCTAAAAAACCCGTTTTAAGGCCTTAAATAGCATTGTTCCACTCTTTTCGTCAGACAATGTGATCAAATGTGCGTTTTATGGGGTAATCTTAGCAGCAAGACACTTTTAAGTGTCATATTTCGTTAATGATTTACTGTAAAACCCCTGTCATGTACCATCTGTGGTAAAAATGACCTATGATCTCAAATTACGCTCCTCTTAGAACGCGCCAGCATACGATGGTTGCTAATGAGGGCGTTACAAAAGCAATTGCAAGTCTTTTCCGAGATGATTCAGATACTGTCTTTCTTTCGATCTACGTCCCAATAATATATTCTGAAGGTATAAATTTTGATTGGCATAATGGTTGGAAACGTTGGACTCTGGGCCAGCAAAAACGTTGGAGTGGAGGAGAGTAACACAAGACTTGAGAAATGGAGGGCCACTTGAATGCTAACAATAGCAAAACTGATAAAAATTAAGGTACTATTGCATGAGTTTTGGAATTTAATCATTAATTTTTATTACATTATATGTGTCTTTAAAGCTAAATTTCGCATCAAAAATATACAAATAAGTTTCATAGCTAATCATCAATAATCATTTAACTGACAACTCACAAAAAGCCTTAAATTTAACTGAAAACTGACAAATGGCCAAAATTTTAACTGACAACTGACATTTGTACCCCCTCATCGAGACCCTCTATTATCGAAGGTGTGTGCTGCTTGGCGAAGAGCCACTGCGCGTATGGCTATGAAAATCTCTCTTAAATTGACTCATCTCCATTCTTCTCACTTACGTAAATGAAGCAGTCTCGCAAGAGGAATAAGTTGAGCATGTGCGAGCGCTGTTGTCAGCGGAGGGAGCTTTTAGTTGACCTGACTAATTAGATCCGATTTGTATTTTTTAGGCTTTCTTAGTTTTTACTTTGTAAATTCTTGCCAATTTGTTATTCTTATCGTATCTTCATTATTTGTAATACGCATATGAATATATTTGTGCGGTATATGCGCAATATCTTTCATTTTTATTATTCTTTAGTATTTACCAAATCAGTGAATAGCACTTTTGGCGCGTTTTGATTGGCTCCCGCAGCTCGGACGATCCTTGGCTATTCACTGTTCTGCGACCGGAGCCAAGATGGCGTCTCGCTTCAAGGCATTCTCGGAAGACGAAATTTGACCGATAAATGAAGCAGTCTTTACAAACAAATACCAAGAAAGCGACTATCTTTAGCTTGTCGGTGTTTACTGGTAGGTAGAAAATTATTTTCATGCTGAATTTGCGACAAAATCGTAAAAATGCGCTTGACAAAATCTCTGAATCGTTCGTAAATTGGAAATAAAGTTCCCACTAAGTGGCGTTTGTAATTTACAAAAAGGTACTTTTTCTCATTTTTATAAATACTAAAACAACTTCCTCTTCGGGAGATAGTTGTATATTATGGGCATGTCCAAATTGAATATTTAATTGAGTATACTTTACACTATATTTATCCCAGATTGGGGTATCTTGTATGAGAGATCTCATGAGTATTGTGCCTAACTTTCTCGTAGTAGAATAACTGCATAATTCTTAAGGTGGCTCGACTGGATTTTTTGGGTTGATACCTTCCAACTTTGAGCATTAACTACGTCGGCATGAGTAAAGATATGGAAAAAAGGTTACCACAACTGTATTATATAAAGATGAAAATTTCTTATGATTTGGGTTTTATTGCAATCGGAGTCGCCATGGCAACGTAATGACGCAATTACGTTTTTCATGTATGTTTGTGTTTCTCTGTTCCAGGAGTTTTTTGATGAAATCGCTTAAGGGAGTATGTACCTGCTATAATTGCCTGCATTATGGTAAAGTTTGAACAAATTCTGTGAGAGCGTTTTCGAAATATTTTGAAATGTAGTTTTAAGAATGATAAAAACAGTGAAATAGCATGCTACCTACACAATTCCCTAATATTTTAAGAAAATGATAAGCTTTGGGAACGAGGCTTCATCTCATAGTGGTTTGACTCCATTGGAAACTGCATCCAAAAAAAGAGGTGAATTGCTCTGGGCGATCGCGAGTAAGAAGAATTTTATTAACTTGCATTCAGCTGCTTTTGATACAGTTTTTGGACGTAATTTGGTCAATGCCTAAGAATTTCGCATTTTTCCAAAAACCGCTCGATAAATTTTTTTATAAATTCGACAATCCCGAGATCAATCGTCAAGAAATATTCCCTGCAAGTTTCAAGAACATTGAAAATAGGGAAGGCTTTTAAATAGGGCCTCAAATATAACCAATTTTCCCCCCAGATTTTGTGTTTACAAGTGAGCGTCCTCATTATTCACTGGCATTGTTTTCAAGTTTCATATACACGTGCACATTTAGCAAAAAGATAGAATTTGCATCAGAAAGGACCCTCGGTTAAATCTTCGGGGTATGCTAATTACCGGGTAAAGAGATTAATGACACATTATAACATCAAAGCAACTCTTTGTGATAGTTTCTGTGATGTTATAACCCGAGTAAGATAATTAAGTATTCCATCCTACGCGATGAGCCGTGACGTTCACCGTTTCGGCTCTCACTGCTATCTGTGACGACAAGCCAACTATTAGCATATTCCTGATATTTCTTCGGAAAGTAATCGAGAGTTCTTTTTTATGCAAATTTATATCTTTTGCTGGTTGTGCACGTGCATATGAAACTTGAAAACAATGCCAGTGAATAATGAGGACGCTCACTTGTAAACACAAAATCTGGGGGGAAAATTGGTTATATTTGAGGCCCTATTTAAAAGCCTTCCCTATTTTCAATGTTCTTGAAACTTGCAGGGAATATTTCTTGACGATTGATCTCGGGATTGTCGAATTTATAAAAAAATTTATCGAGCGGTTTTTGGAAAAATGCGAAATTCTTAGGCATTGACCAAATTACGTCCAAAAACTGTATCAAAAGCAGCTGAATGCAAGTTAATAAAATTCTTCTTACTCGCGATCGCCCAGAGCAATTCACCTCTTTTTTTGGATGCAGTTTCCAATGGAGTCAAACCACTATGAGATGAAGCCTCGTTCCCAAAGCTTATCATTTTCGTAAAATATTAGGGAATTGTGTAGGTAGCATGCTATTTCACTGTTTTTATCATTCTTAAAACTACATTTCAAAATGTTTCGAAAACGCTCTCATAGAATTTGTTGAAATTACGCCATAATGGAGGCAATTATAGCAGGTACATACTCTCTTAAGCGATTTCATCAAAAAACTCCTGGAACAGAGAAACACAAAGATGAATGAAAAACGTAATGGCGTCGTTACGTTGCCATGGCGACTCCGATTGCAATAAAACCCAGGTCATAGGAAATTTTCATCTTTATATAATACAGTTGTGGTAACCTTTTTTCCATGTCTTTACTCATGCCGACGTAGTTAATGCTCAAAGTTGGGAGGTATCAACCCCAAAAAATCCAGTCGAGCCACCTTAATCTACACGTCCTACCTAACTTGGCCGACCCAAAATACTAAGATGAGCGTCTTATTTCTAAACTGATTTTTCGCTGTACACGTTAAAAACAATAACAAATGAAATCTATGAGCTCTCATAAAACTGAAAGTCAATTATTCAATACCTATTCTAGCTGGGGAGGTTCACGCGAAAACAACTCATCACATGGTCCGTTCAAGAACGATTGGTTGTAAAGCGCATTGTTAAAGGGGCTTATGTCACGCATCTGCTATCCTGCTTTTCGAAAGCTTAAAGGCGTGTTTGCATCTACAAAAAGTTCCAGAAATAATGGTCCAGTTTTGTTATTTGAGACTATATTTGCATTGAAACTGTTCCCTGTCGTCTGTTGCTATGGGTAGCAACCAGTTAAACTGGAGTGAAAGATGATAGCACTTGATCCCGTCGCAGGAAAGCGACGCAGTGGGGATTCAGTATGGTAAATACTATTCCAAATGTACATCCGAAATCCATCTATTTCTTTCGTTGGCCTGCAATGGATTCAAGACAGCAACAACCAAGTTATTATCGGCTCCACTTCTTTGTAAAGGTTGGATGGGCGCCTAATCCCTTAAATAAGCTCTATATTTACCGTAACCTCTATTAAGCCCTCGTAGGGTTTATTTATTTCAAACACATTTGAGGGAGGGGGGCCTACATAATTTAGCAAAGACGATGGTATCAGTTATCCATGAAGAACTATAACTGCGAAGTGTGAAAACTCAAGTACAATGGTTGTAGGTCATGCAGCGGAGGATCAAAAACAAATCTGAAAGTCCAGCTGGTGAAAAAAACTATCGTGGACCAGTCTTCATGAAGTGTTACAGTTGTGACTGATAAATATAGTATATCATAAATTATAAAAGAATAATAAGGGGAGGGGAGGGAAGGGGAAGAGGGGCTTAAAAGAGAAGGGGGGCTTATTTGAGGGGGGAGCTTATTTGAGAGAGGGGGGGGCTTAACAGAGGATTTACAGTATGGGTGGCCCAAGGAAAATGGATTCTTTTGACCTGAAATTGGGTATAGATTCTGGGTCCGAAATCAGGTGAGCCCAAAATTTGTCTTCCCTGGAAGAAAGGCCTGGAATTGGGTATGCTTTTTTCATTTGACTTTTGAGAGAAGCGGTTTAAGTCTAAGAAGGAAAAAACACTTTGCCAAATTTTCTTAGAGAAGTACCCCACGGGAGGCGGGAATTTGCCCAGCTCACAATACTCTTTCTTCCTGCAGGTGCATTAATTCTTGATACCGTGAATAATTCTTTGACTGAACATGAAAAGAAATGCTTATTAGTGGTCGAAAACAAGTGAAGACAGTAATGGTGAGAGACTCTGAAAAGTTAACGGCTTAGAGATGAAATCTCTTAAGCTTGATTTACTAACTATATTTTTTATATTTTATTGATGCTTTTTTAACCTATGAATGAAAGACTCAGGTGTGAGAATTCAAACGAAACTTCATCTTCGTTTCCCATTTTCTTGTTTATTAAATCAGTTGTACAAAGTGTTATTCTTATCCTGCTGATCTGTGGATTAAATGACTGCTTTTCTGTCGTGTTGTTTGTTTCTCAATCGTACTTTGTGAAAAGTAAAATGGTTGCCGGTATCCAAACAATCAGGTGCTAGAAGTCTAAGAGCGGAGCCAAAGATAAAAGCCCTTTCATTTCTCAAGTTTACGAACATGTGATTATTTTTCTACCTTATCTTACAGAGAGGATCTCACCTTTTATTGGCCAAAATTCAATGTCACGTCATCACCAATCAGTACGAATGGAGCCCAGTGCTTCACGGCATTGAAATTCTCCGACTCCCTCATCCTTTTCATGGCCTGATGAAGCGACTCACTTGCACTTTTCCCTGCTACTAAATGATCATAAAAGTGTCTCATAAACGCAAGAGTGGCTTTGTCATCAATTGCCCAAAGTGTCGCAATAACAGAACGCGCACCGGCTCCCAAAAAGGCACGAGCAATACCAACCACTCCTTCGACTTTGATCTTTCCTCGCCCACTGTTGCAGCAGCTTAAGACAACAAGCTTGGCGTGCACTTTTGCATCCAGCACATCAGCCATCGTCAAAAGAAAGTCTTCCTCGTTGGGTGTTTTTGCACTAGCAAAATTAGGAGAATTAGGAGACAAAATAATTTCTCCGGTTTCTGTACGACCATGAGCTGCTATGTGTACTAACGAAACTGAGTTGAGCCCGCTTAAAACCCGATCTTTTGTGGCGTTCTTTCCGGTGAGAGGCTCGATGTTTAGAATTTGTCCAACCATTTTTACCTCTTCCTCAGCACCTGGAAGCTGAGGAAATGATTTGCGGTTTATGCGTACAGTTTCCACCCACGGGTTGCCAACAAGTAGAGCCCCCGATGTACTATGGCGGCCCTCCGGACATTCTGCCAGCAGCCTTAAGCTTGTCAGTGATGGAACCAATCTAATTCTCAGCGTTTCAGATAAATACCTGGAGTTTTGGTCCATGAGGGCAGCATAAGGAATTAAGAACGATGAACCGTCAGGGACAATGACGAGTTCATCACCTTCTATCGAGTGTGAAAATGGAACGATAAATATGTCGTACAATACTTTTAAAGCGTCACCTTGGTCTTCAATCTCTTTTCGGGAGCGAATCTTTTTCCACAAGCTTTTGTTCACACCAATCTGTTTGTATGTTTGGTAAGTCATTGATGTCAAGTCAACACTAACTCCCTGTTGCACAAAGCCATTCAGCTTTCCCCCCTTTAACAGCATCCAGATATTCACTGACTGGATATCATTCATTAGAAATAACGTGGGTGACGAAATATGGTTTGAAATGATAAGTTCCATCTGCTGTTTCGACAACGAACAGATTGATTTCCTGACGCAATATTGCGATTCCAAGAGGTCCACGAGAGCTTCTGCTCGTCCCCTCTCAGCTGTTAAAAGCGCCTCGAGTGTCTTACGTTCAGTGCGTTGTTGTAATTGAAGTCTCACTAAACGACTAACGCAATCACGTTCATTCCGAAAGCTGATTTTCCACTCGTCGTTTCCTTCAAGAAGGACTCTCATTTCCTCTACCAGTTCAATACAGGATTTAAAACAGTGCTCGGCTTTGAAGTAGTCGCCAAGAGACCAAAGAACACAAGCAAGGTTGTCATATCCACATTGTTCTGCATCTTTGTTTCCAGTCTCGTTTGCTATACTTATGGCTAGCTGATAAAATTCCATTGCTTTCTTGAAATCACTGAGACGCTCATAGACATCAGCGAATTTGATGTATGTAGTTCCTTCCCTATTTTTGTCTCCAGTATCTTTCGCGATTCTTAGACTCAGCTGATAACACTTGATCGCTTTTTTCAAATCACCGAGAGACTGATAGACGCAGCCAACGTTGTGATATATAGAACTTTCTTGACATTTGTTTCCAGTATCTTTTGCGATAGTTAGAGCCAGCTGATGAAACTTGATTGCTTTTTCTTTTTTATGGAGAGACTGATAGGCACTGCCAAGGTTGTTATATATAGTTCCTCCTCTATCTTTGTTTCCAGTATCTTTTGCGATTTTTAGCGCCAGCTGATAAAACTCGATTGCTTTTTTGACCTCACTGAGAGATTGATAGGCACTGCCAAGGTTGTTATATGTACCTGCTTCTTGATCTTTGTTTCCAGTATCTTTTCCGATTTTTAGAGCCAGCTGATAAAACTCTATTGCTTTTTTGTACTCGCTGAGAGACTGATAGGCACTGCCAAGGTTGTTATGTATGACTCCTTCATGATTTTTGTTTCCAGTATCTTTTGCGATTTTTAAAGCCAGCTGATAAAACTCGATTGCTTTTTTGAACTCACTGAGAGACTGATAGGCACTGCCAAGGTTATTATATATAGTTCCTTCTCCATCTTTGTTTCCAGTATCTTTTGCGATTTTTAGAGCCAGCTTATGAAACTCGATTGCTTTTTTGAACTCACTGAGAGACTGATAGGCACTGCCAAGATCATTATATATAGTTCCTTCTCCATCTTTGTTTCCAGTATCTTTTGCGATTTTTAGAGCCAGCTGATAAGACTCGATTGCTTTTTTGAACTCACTGAGAGACTGATAGGCAGAGCCAAGATTGTTATATGTAGTTCCTTCTCTATCTTTGTTTCCAGCATCTTTTGCGATTTTTAGAGCCAGCTGATAAAACTCGATTGCTTTTTTGAACTCGCTGAGAGACTGATAGGCACTGCCAAGGTTATTATATATAGTTCCTTCTCTATCTTTGTTTCCAGTATCTTTTACGATTTTTAGCGCCAGCTGATAAAACTCGATTGCTTTTTTGAAATCACTGAGAGACTGATAGGCACTGCCAAGGTTGTTATATGTACCTGCTTTTTGATCTTTGTTTCCAGTATCTTTTCCGATTTTTAGAGCCAGCTGATAAAACTCGATTGCTTTTTTGAACTCGCTGAGAGACTGATAGGCACTGCCAAGGTTGTTATATATAGTTACTTCTCTATCTTTGTTTCCAGTATCTTTTGCGATTTTTAGAGCCAGCTGATAAAACTCGATTGCTTTTTTGAACTCACTGAGAGACTTATAGGCACTGCCAAGGTTGTTATATGTACCTGCTTCATGATCTTTGTTTCCAGCATATTTTGCGATAGTTAGAGCCAGCTGATAAAACTCGATTGCTTTTTTGAACTCGCTGAGAGACTGATAGGCACTGCCAAGGTTGTTATATATAGTTACTTCTCCATCTTTGTTTCCAGTATCTTTTGCGATTTTTAGAGCCAGCTGATAAAACTCGATTGCTTTTTTGAACTCACTGAGAGACTTATAGGCACCGCCAAGGTTATTATATCTAGTTCCTTGTTGATCTTTGTTTCCAGTATCTTTTGCGATTTTTAAAGCCAGCTGATAAAACTCGATTGCTTTTTTGAACTCGCTGAGAGACTGATAGGCACTGCCAAGGTTGTTATATGTAGTTCCTTCTCCATCTTTGTTTCCAGTATCTTTTGCGATTTTTAGAGCCAGCTGATAAAACTCGATTGCTTTTTTGAACTCACTGAGAGACTGACAGGCACTGCCAAGGTTATTATATATAGTTCCTTCTCCATCTTTGTTTCCAGTATCTTTTGCGATTTTTAGAGCCAGCTGATAAAACTCTATTGCTTTTTTGAACTCGCTGAGAGACTGATAGGCACCGCCAAGTTTGTTATGTATGACTCCTTCCTGATCTTTGTTTCCAGTATCTTTTGCGATTTTTAAAGCCAGCTGATAAAACTCGATTGCTTTTTTGAACTCGCTGAGATGCTGATAGGCACTGCCAAGGTTGTTATGTATGACTCCTTCCTGATCTTTGTCTCCAGTATCTTTTGCGATTTTTAAAGCCAGCTGATAAAACTCGATTGCTTTTTTCAACTCGCTGAGAGACTGATAGGCACATCCAAGGTTGTTATATCTAGTTACTTCTCCATCTTTGTTTCCAGTATCTTTTGCGATTTTTAGAGCCAGCTGATAAAACTCGATTGCTTTTTTGAACTCACTGAGAGACTGATAGGCACTGCCAAGGTTGTTATATGTAGTTCCTTCTCCATCTTTGTTTCCAGTATCTTTTGCGATTTTTAGAGCCAGCTGATGAAACTCGATTGCTTTTTTGAACTCACTGAGAGACTGATAGGCACTGCCAAGGTTGTTATATGTGGTTCCTTCTCCATCTTTGTTTCCAGTATCTTTTGCGATTTTTAGAGCCAGCTGATGAAACTCGATTGCTTTTTTGAACTCGCTGAGAGACTGATAGGTTCTGCCAAGGTTGTTATATCTAGTTACTTCTCCATCTTTGTTTCCAGTATCTTTTGCGATTTTTAGAGCCAGCTGATGAAACTCGATTGCTTTTTTGAACTCACTGAGAGACTGATAGGCACTGCCAAGGTTGTTATATGTAGTTCCTTCTCCATCTTTGTTTCCAGTATCTTTTGCGATTTTTAGAGCCAGGTGATAAAACTCGATTGCTTTTTTGAACTCACTGAGAGAGTTATAGGCACTGCCAAGGTTGTTATATGTACCTGCTTCATGATCTTTGTTTCCAGTATCTTTTGCTATAGTTAGAGCCAGCTGATAAAACTCGATTGCTTTTTTGAACTCACTGAGAGACTGATAGGCACGGCCAAGGTTATTATATATAGTTCCTTCTCCATCTTTGTTTCCAGTATCCTTTGCGATTTTTAGAGCCAGCTGATAAAACTCGATTGCTTTTTTGAAATCACTGAGAGACTGATAGGCAATGCCAAGCTTGTTATATATAGCTCCTTCTAGATCTTTGTTTCCAGTATCCTTTGCGATTTTTAGAGCCAGCTGATAAAACTCGATTCCTTTTTTGAAATCATTGAGAGACTGATAGGCACCTCTAAGGTTGCCAAGGTTAACTCTTTCTGCGTCCTTGTTCCCGATCTCTCTGGGTTCATTCAATGTCATCTCGAAGTAATCCCGGGCTATTTTAAAATCACCGCGTTTTAAGGCTTTCATTCCAGGGGAATTACTGCTCAACCAATTCGTTTTGGAAGTTTGTTCGGGTTTTCCATGTTTGCCTTTACTTCTTGGGAATGCCTATAAAAAATGTGAAACAAAACCTCTTTTGAAGCAAGTTATGGCATAGAAGATGTTTTTAATGTAAAGTTATACCCTTGGTGAGGAAGAAAATAGCCCGCAAGATTTTTTGTGGCAATCAACTCTCCCCTTGCGGATACCTCGATATTTCGGACGACGCCTGCTAACACAGCCAATTCCCAAGCAATACAAACTCCCGCTATTACTCGCTTGAGCCAGATTGTGGCTTTGAAAACAGATTAGCACATAATATAGCTCGGACAGCAAGTTTCTAGAGTATATATACTGAAGTATAGTAGTATTACTGATGAACTTTATTTCTTAAGCGGATAAATCTACAAGAGCTGATATTTGACCAATCCGCCTTGACTTTGGCGGCTCACGAAGTGAGCCAAAAGTTCATTGATTTTCTCGGCTATAAAATTCATCCTACAGAGAATCATAGGGCGTTTCCCATTCAGCAAAAACTTTCGAAAATTCGTAAACAACGGCAAATGGTACAGAAATTTTCCAGAAAAGTTTCTAGAAATTCCGGAAGCTGTTGAATTTCCGGGAACCATTCAACCACAAATTCTACCTGGAAATCCCGGGAGTAAAAATGAATGAAAAGAAATCTTCCGTTAAAAAAACTTAGAAAATGTGGGTATACCTCGCGAGATTGTCCTCTGTTCTGGAAGTTTTGAAAAACACTGTTCCATTTGCTACTAGAAATTGCCGAAAATTCAAAGTGGACGTTTTGGTTGAAGGGAAAGCTCCCAAAGTTTCTTTAAGAAAATTATTTTTCGGTCACTGTGTTTTTTTCTAGTGGTGAACTAATATTTATTTTAATTGGGCAATTCTGTAAAACAGACATTAACTTCGATCAATAGCTCAAACCCTTGAAATCTCATTTGTGACTTTTTCGAGCTCCATCATCGGTTGAATCAAAATTTGTTCGATGCTATAAATTAACTTCCGCCAAAAAGGAACAAATGGTGATATCCGGCTATTGAATCTCTTCTATTAGAATCAACCGTGTAATATCAGTAATATCAAAGGTCACCTCGACCGCTTGATCAAAGCAATTCAAAATGCTATTTTATGGAAATAAAACAAAATACCTCGTTGTCCACGGCTCTTCTACTCGTCGCTTTATTCCTTAGTTCAAGCAACGTGGTGTTTTCGGCGTCGATCTTCCAAATTGTTAAGGTGTTAATAGTAATTTCGAAATTAAGTTAAAGTAAAGTATATTTAAAATACTTATCTCATCTTATTGTGATTCTAGTTCAATACTGGACTGTATCAAATAATATACAACTAGGTGAAAACAACAAGATACACCTCCCCCTTTTTCGCTTTGGAAGCAAGACATATTTAAAAAAAAAAACCTGTACCGAATTAAATTAGAAAAGCGTTGCCTGTTATGAGCTGCCTAGTGAGAAGCAAAAAAAAAAAGCCACAGTCAAACCAGTAGGTAACGGCCCTGTTTATATCAGTCACCCTGTATACTACGGCTACTGAACAACTCTCCGAAAATATTGCCATATGTGTTCCGTAAAGTTGATGTGTATAAAGCGGTCTCCTCTCTATAACGGATGCGGTCACCCTTTAGACTCTCAAAATGTACAATTCCATTATTTTTTTTTACCTGTTTATAACGGTCAACAAATTGGATTACGATCAAATCAATGGACAAACTTCAATATGTGCGCTCCAAAGTAGACGGAAAAATGAATGCTAGCGAAATCGTCGAATCAGTTAACCTTTTCATGGCAATCGAATGGGGGAACTACAAGCGTTGAACGAACTCAATATTAAGTTGAATTGAAAGGAAACCTATTGGTCTTTGTGACACATCATTCAAATCGCGTTACAGAAACCACACTTGCTCCTTTAGAAATGAACGTTATAGAAATTCCACTGAGCTAAGCAAGTATGTATGGGGCTTGAAAGACAAGAAAACTGACTACCAAATTAGATGGCGGAGTATTAGACATGCAAGATCCTATTCAAATGTAACGAAGAAGTGTAATTTATGTCTGTGGGAGAAGTACTATATAATTTGTAGACCGAATATGGCGACCCTGAACAACAGAAATGAACTCGTATCAAGTTGCAGACATGCAACGAAATTTCTTCTAAATAACGTGATTATTTAAGCCTGTAAGACGTATTTTATTTTTTCTTTTTCAGCGGTTTACTGAAAAACGTTTATCCGTTGCTATACAACCCAGCCTATTATGAATCGCTACCGTTTTTTTCAAAATCACTATAAAACACCATGTATTGTTTCTTTTTGGCAGTTGCCTGATGATTGCTTCTCATGAAGCATGAAACTCTGAGTAGCAAGTAAATGTTTTTGACCTAGGTCAAGTCTACGTATCTATATATATATATATATATATATATACGTATGGTTGACGGAAGAAAACAAGTAACTACATAAGTATCCCTACAAGCCTGTTTCGTGGTTGCCCACTCATCAGGGGATTTTAATGAGAATAACTTTACCATTACTTATATACTAGACTGATTTACATAATTTATTCAGTGCGAGGTTCGTTACATCAGTTGTTGCGCAAGAGGGCTTTGTTTCTGTGGCGGCAGGAAGACAAGGACCACAAGCTACGAAAAATCTTTAACAGAAACACCATCAAGATCAGTTACAGCTGCATGAACAACGCAAAACAAATCATCGACAACCACAACAAACGAATCTTGACTGCCCATGCTAAGACTAATGCTACCACCGCTGCCGCCGACTCCGCCCCCACCATCATCAACAACAACAACAAGAAATGCAACTGCCGACAAAAGAACTCATGCCCGCTCAACGGGAACTGCCTTCAGCCTGCTGTCATCTACCAAGCTACTGTCACACGAAAAGACACCAACACGACAGAAACGTACATCGGGCTTACTGCGAACGACTTCAAAACAAGATACAGCAACCACATGTCATCATTCCGTCACGCAAAGAACAGAAACTCCACTGAACTCAGCAAACACGTCTGGACTCTTAAAGAAAACAACATCAACTACTCTATCGCCTGGCGCATTCTATCTTCACACCTGCCGTACAACAGCTCAAGCAAACGATGCAACTTATGTCTTAAAGAAAAATTCCATATCATCTGCCGACCTGAACTCTCTACACTTAACATACGTAATGAACTCGTGTCTTCCTGCCGCCACAGAAACAAAGCCCTCTTGCGCAACAACTGATGTAACGAACCTCGCACTGAATAAATTATGTAAATCAGTCTAGTATATAAGTAATGGTAAAGTTATTCTCATTAAAATCCCCTGATGAGTGGGCAACCACGAAACAGGCTTGTAGGGATACTTATGTAGTTACTTGTTTTCTTCCGTCAACCATACGTATACTCGCTCTACTTTATGTATTGAGCACTGTTTTACGGATTTCAAGTTCAAACCTCTTATATATATATATATATATATATATATATATATATATATATATATATATATATATATATATATATATATATATATATATAGCGGTCAGCCATTTCTCAAGGGTGACAGTCATAGGTTTGACTGTACGCAGTATTTTCCCTCTTCGGCTGCAACATGGTTAAAGAGAGGATAATCCTCTGTAGTTAATATTGAAACGCTAATACGATTAATATTGGTGACACTGCTATTGCTACACAAACTTTTAAAAACTAACTTTTATTAGAAATTCCATTTTTTCTGTACTTTTGTGGTCGTTTTTGAACAAACGAAGAAACAAGAAAATATCACGTACCGCTTTGGAATTCGCAAAGAAGTTTTGATAAGCGCCGCCCTCAGATAAGTACCGAACCGTTAGTCGAGAAAAATGGCAACAAATTCGTAACGGAAGTGTGTATAACAAGTTGCGAAAATAAACCATCTTTTAGCCATGGAGGAATATAAAGAGTAAAAAAGGATACTGCTAATCCTTGATCACACCACGTGATCACCAGCTCAAACAGTTTTAACTTTGCAAACGCTTTCGCTCCTAAAATCGTAAAAATAAAGCATGTTGAAAATATTTCTTATGTCTCACTCCCTTTCTTCCTGCCATTTCTCAAAATATCTCATTTGTCAGTGTTCTTCTAGTGTATCAGTATCTTTGTATGTCGGTCGCAGTGTGATGAACCAGAAGCTTATAATCCTTCTGGATGGACTAATACGTTTTCTATAGCGATGAGGATAGACACAATTGTGCGCAACTTTCGTGATTTCAGTTGTCATTCTGTTACTTCTCCTCACTTTCATGTACAGCAATGGCCAATTTCCGGACAATTTCAAACAATAAGCCACTCTAAAATTAAGTCGGAGGTTAAAAGGGTATATTCGCGGTACAGTTACACTAAAGAATCCGTAACAGCTCATGCACGTCATACGAGCCTAATATGTGTTCAAGAGAATGAAGAACTATGCCGTTAAAGACTAATCGCAATTAGCCTACAAGTAAAAACAGTAGTTGCCATTTTTGTGCTATCAAAGAGCCCGTGAGCAAACAAAATTTGATGATGACTTTGTTAAGCTCTGGACTCCAAATCTAAACTTCAATTTCTTCCATGTTATTTAAAAGTTTGAACTTTAATTGTAGCCATTTGAACGTTTTTGAGGAAACAAATTAAATAAAGGCTTCGGTGTTTTCACAAGAACGTGGTAATTAGAATGCTTTACCAACATCGCAGGTACATGTACTAGCATAATTCAACCCTGTCTGTTTCTTAGATACGAGTACGTTTATAAACCTCTGAAATCACCTGTTATTATTGGTTTGATTGATAATGGTCGAATGTCCCTGGCGTTTTTGGCATCTTCCAGTGAGTGAATGTAATTTCCTATGAACGTTGAAAATATAAACAAACAAAAAGTCACTCACAGCAAACGCAGCGAAGCAAATTCAAAGCAAATAAGATCCGTGAAAACTGACAAGCCTCTGACGGATCATTCCAAAGCAAGTAAAAAATATTCAACATCAGTGGTTAACCAATCAGAAAGTAGGCAATATTTCTTTACTTTCTAAATACAAGTAGCCTCACCTAAACGAAAGTTTGCATATGCTCTGTTGGTGTACAGTTTCCCCTTTAGGTCTTCGTCCATGCAGTTTACTTTAATTCCCTCAGTATAAAAGTAAACGGCGTTGCTGTAATCTTCCTTTAAGTACGCTTCATTGCCTTTGGTTTTGTAGACTTCAGCTATTGCTAAAAATGAAGCAGGTTGAAATGTCATTAAACCCTCATGGTCATGTCTATAGTCCTTGTACCGCCGCCCCCTCCCCTCCCCTGCCTTGTCCCCAGTCGCTCGCGATCACTTTTTGGGGGATATTTGAGTTAATTGTTAAGGAAAGGGGGCAATAGGACTGATGGAAAGAGAAGAAACAATGAAGTTTTCTCTCTTTTTCCTTCCCATCACTCTCCACTCGCGTTCTGTCCTCGTTTCCATCATACCGATCTCGCGCTCCTCGCTGGGTCCAGCTTTCGCCCTTCTCAGTTGTTCCGTAATCGCCTGTAAGCTTTGGGAGAACTTGTGGAGGGGCCAGCCCCCCTCCACTCAAACAAAGAGGGCTGGGGGTAGATGGCCTGCAATAGGCGAGATGCAGCATTTAGCATAACTTTTGGAAGTGATATTCGGGACAAGAGATAAAAACGGGACAGGAAGCGAGAAATTAAATGACGAGCAAGGGTGGGGTTTTTCTCTTTTGGGAGATCAGGCTGCAATACCGTATCTTTTTTGCACCAACAGGGGGCGATTCGAGGGAAACGATTATTTCAAATACTGCTCACTGGAAGTCGTACCCTAAATATTTTGTTTTATTATCCCATAAAATCAAAAAATAATCGCAACCAATATACTGAACATGGGCTTTACAAGTGTTCCAAATTTGGTCCTCGGTTAAGTTTCAATGTCAGTACAGTATCCTCGATTTCAGAGCTTGAATCGTCACAGATCATTTTTCCACACTTCAGCATTGTTTGTTACCCAAGGTGGCAATTTTTAACTTGACAGGAAAAGAATAAAAGAAAGGGAGAGGGGCAATTATTTCAAATTTTTCCGTCACAGGGGGGCGATTATTCGAGGGAGGCGATTAATGGAGGGTCAAATTCTAGGAAAAGCCTAATCCAAATAAAAAGTTAAAAAACTACCTTCACTAGAGATACTGTTTAACAACTTTGACTCTTTAACCACTTCCGTATGTTGAATGTTTTCAAATGACAGTTTTTTGTAATTTTTGTATATTTTATTTCATTTGTCCTTAGTTTGCTATATTAAAGGCCTTTCGGTGATACACTATTAACAGTTGTAAGAATCTTTACCTTTTAGTGTGTTATCATCAAAATTCAGCTCTTGTCCGGTACCAAGTGATGTAGCATCACTCTCACATGCTGCTCCGTTTCCACTCTGTGCCATAGTGGTTTGATCTGGAAAAATCGGTAAAAATCTTTAAATTAATAATGACTTCACTTGTATAAGCACTGTTACCAAAACAACCATTCATTCTGCCACAAGTGGTAAACTCACATTAGTATAAAACTTTTATGGACTAAAGATTGGATTAACACTAAAATAACCTTTTGAAATAGTAATAATAATAATAATAATAACAATAACAATAATAATAATAATATAATGATTATAATAATTATAGTAAAAAAAGGTACAATGTGAAGGTGCTGTGGCTGAGGTATAGGATTTCAGCATTCGTTATTATAAATGCCTTGCTAATTTTTTCTGTTGGTAGGTTCAACCGTATAACAAATTATCATGGGAATATTGTTTGGCACTAAAAGTGTAAACCTTTCTTAAACCGCAACTGGGCACGGTATCACACTATCAAAGCCGGTCTTGTAGCAGTAGTATACGCATGCGCAAAAAAAAAAGATTGAAGAGCGGCTAAGGGTTTACCGAACACTGTAAAACTGGAACTGTCCACGTGTCTTCTACTCGTCGCTTTATTCCTTAGTTCAAGCAACGTGGTGTTTTCTGCGTCGATCTTTTAAATTGTTAAGGTGTAAATAGTATAATATCGAATTTAAGTTGAAGTAAAGTATACTTACAATACTTGTCTCTTCTTGTTGCGATTCTAGTTCACAAACGGGCTGTATCAAATCATATACAACCAGATGAAAACAACAAGATACTCCTCCCCCTTTTTCCCTTTGAAAGCAAGACATATTTTAAATAGAACGTGTACCCAATTCAATCAGAAAAGCGTTGCCCCTTATGAGCTGCCTAATGAGAAGCCAAAAAAAAATCTGTAGTCAAACCAGTATGTAACGACGGCCCTGTATATATCGGTCACCCTGTATACTACGGCTACTGAACAACTCTTCGAAAATACTGCCATATGTGTTCCGTAAAGTTGATCTGTATAAAGCGGTCTTCTCTCTATAACCGATGCGGTCACCCTTTAGACTCTCAAAATGCACAATTCGATTATTTTTTTTACCTGTTTATAACGGTCAACAAATTGGCAAACTTCAATATGTGTGCTCCACAGCAGACGGAAAAATGAATGTTAGCGAAATCGTCAAATCAACCTTTTCATGGCAATCGAATGGGGAAACTACAAACGTTGAATAAACTCCACATCCAGTTGAATTTAAAGGAAACCTGTATAGATATATATATATATATATATATAGCGGTCACCCATTTCTCAAGGGTGACAGTTATAAATAGGTTTGACTGTACGCAGCATTTTCCCTGCAACATGGTTAAAGAGAGGATAATCCTCTATAATTAATATTGAGACGCTAATACGAAAAAAAGGTTGTTGACACTGTTATTGTTACACGAACTTTTTAAAAACTAACTTTTATTAGAAATTCCATTTTTTTGTACTTTTGTGGTCGTTTTTGAACAAACAAAGAAACAAGAAAATATCACGTACTGCTTTGTAATTCGCAAAGAAGAAGTTTTGATAAGCGTTGCCCTCAGATAAGTATCGAACCGTTAGTCGAGAAAATTGGCAACCAATTCGTAATAGAAGTGTGCATAAGAAGTTGAAAGAATAACCATCTTTCAGCCATAGAGGAATATAAAGAGTAAAAGGATACTGCTAATCCCTGATCACACCACGTGATCGCCAGCTCAAACAGGTTTAACTCTGCAAACGCTTTCGCTCCTAAAATCGTAAAAATAAAGCATGTTGAAAACATTTCTTATGTCTTACTCCCTTTCTTCCTGCCATTTCTCAAAATATCTCATTTGTCAGTGTTCTTCTAGTGTATCAATATCTTTGTATGTCTGTCGCAGTGTGATGAACCAGAAGCATATAATCCTTCTGGATGGTTTAATAAGTTTTCTATAGCGATGAGGATAGACACAATTGTTCACAACTTTCGTGATTTCAATTGTCATTTTGTTACTTTCATCACTTTCATGTACAGCAATAGCCAATTAGTAGTATAGGAGGGACCGAATTATCCCCTTTTTTGAGCAGGAATTTCATTAACTTGGGCAGGAATACATTAACTAGGTGACGTCATAAGTTATTGTCTTGATTTCATGAATAAAATGCGCAGGAATCTCATAAAGATAAGGTCACGTTCTATTTTTATCTTGTGGCGGTCATGGTTGGTATAACCGGTTTGACACTGTCACTTAAAATCACGGAGACGTAACGTAATTATGCAAGTCATATTTCCTGCTGCTGTGAATGTTCTAGTTCCGGTTCACTGATTTTTGGCGACCAAAAAGGAGGAGGAGGAGGAGGAAGGAAAATAATAAAATTGAGGGAAATATTAAAATTGTGTTAGAGGGAATAAAAAAATTGAGGGAAAATATTTAAATTGTGAAAAGGAGAGGGGTAAGTAAAACATTGTTTGCAGTGTAAAAAAAGAGCTATTTTGCCTTTTCCCTCATTAATATGCACGATTTGCCCGCCAAAAATGAGTGAACCGGAACTAGGACATTCACAGCAGCAGGAAACAGGACTTGCATAATTACGTTACGTCTCCGTGATATTAAGTCACAGTGTCAAACCGGTTATACCAACCATGACCGCCACAAGATAAAAATAGATCATGACCTTATTTTAATGAAATTCCTGCCCAAAAAAGGGGATAATTCGGTCCCTCCTATACTTCTCCAATTTCCGGACAATTTCAAACAATAAGCCACTCTAAAATTAAGCCGGGGGTCAAAAGGGTACATTCGCGGTACAGTTACACTAAAGAATCCGTAACAGCTCATGCACGTCATACGAGCCTAATATGTGTTCAAGAGAATGAAGAACTATGCCGTTAAAAACTAATCGCAATTAGCCTACGAGTAAAAACAGTAGTTGCCATTTTTGTGCTATCAAAGAGCCCGTGAGCAATCAATATTTGATGATGACTTTGTTAAGATCTGGACTCCAAATCTAAACTTCAATTCTTCCATGTTATTTAAAAGTTTGAACTTTAATTGTAGCCATTTGAACGTTTTTGAGGAAACAAATTAAATAAAGGCTACGGTGTTTTCACAAGAACGTGGTAATTAGAATGCTTTACCAACATCGCAGGTACATGTACTAGCATAATTCAACCCTGTCTGTTTCTTAGATACAAGTAAGTTTATAAACCTCTGAAATCACCTGCTATTATTGGTTTGATTGATAATGGTCGAATGTCCGTGGCGTTTTTGGCATCTCCCAGTGAGTCAATGTAATTTCCTATGAAGGTTGAAAATACAAACAAACAAAAAGTCACTCACAGCAAACGCAGCGAAGCAAATTCAAAGCAAATAAGATCAGTGAAAACTCACAAGCCTCTGACGGACCATTCCAAAGCAGGTCAAAAATATTCAACATCAGTGGTTAACCAATCAGAAAGTAGGCAATATTTCTTTACTTTCTAAATACAAGTAGCCTCACCTAAACGAAAGTTTGCATATGCTCTGTTACTGTACAGTTTCGCCTTTAGGTCTTCGTCCATGCAGTTTACTTTAATTCCCTCAGTATAAAAGTAAACGGCGTTGCTGTAATCTTCCTTTAAGTACGCTTCATTGCCTTTGGTTTTGTAGACTTCAGCTATTGCTAAAAATGAAGCAGGTTGCTTTCAATTGAAATGTCATTAAACCTCATGGCCATGTCTATAGTCCTTATACAGCCGCCCCCTCCACTGCCTTGTCCCCAGTCGCTCGCGATCACTTTTGGGGGGATATTTGAGTTAACTGTTAAGGAAAGGGGGCAATAGGACTGATGGGAAGAGAAGAAACAATGAAGTTTTCTCTCTTTTTCCTTCCCATCACTCTTCACTCGCGTTCTGTCCTCGTTGCCATCATACCGATCTCGCGCTCCTCGCTGGGTCCAGCTTTCGCCCTTCTCACTTGTTCCGTACTCGCCTCTAAGCTTTGGGAGAACTTGTGGAGGGACCAGCCCCCCTCCACTCAAACAAAGAGGGCTGGGGGTAGATGGCCTGCAATAGGCGAGATGCAGCATTTAGCATAACTTTTGGAAGTGATATTCGGGACAAGAGATAAAAACGGGACAGGAAGCGAGAAATTAAATGACGAGCGAGGGTGGGGTTTTTCTCTTTTGGGAGATCAGGCTGCAATACCGTATCTTTCAAAAGGGGGCGATTCGAGGAAAATAAAAAGTTAAAAAACCACCTTCACTAGAGATACTGTTTAACAACTTTGACTCTTTAACCACTTCCGTATGTTGAATGTTTTCAAATGACAGTTTTTTATAATTTTTGTATATTTTATTTCATTTGTCCTTAGTTTGCTATATTAAAGGCCTTTTGGTGATACACTATTAACAGTTGTAAGAATCTTTACCTTTTAGTGTGTTATCATCAAAATTCAGCTCTTGTCCAGTACCAAGTGATGTAGCATCACTCTCACATGCTGCTCCGTTTCCACTCTGTGCCATGATGGTTTGATCTGGAAAAATCGGTAAAAAGCTTTAAATTAATAATGACTTCACTTGTATAAGCACTGTTATCAAAACAACCATTCATTCTGCCACAAGTGGTAAACTCACATTAGTATAAAACTTTTATGGACTAAAGATTGGATTAACACTAAACTAACCTTTTGAAATAGTAATAATGATAATAATAATAACAATAACAATAATAATAATAATATAATGGTTATAATAATTATAATAAAAAAAGGTACAATGTGAAGGTGCTGTGGCTGAGCTATAGGATTTCAGCATTCGTTATTATAAATGCCTTGCTAATTTTTTCTATTGATAGGTTCAACCGTATAACAAATTATCATGGGAATATTGTTTGGCACTAAAAGTGTAAACCTTTCTTAAACCGCAACTGGGCACGGTATCACACTATCAAAGCCGGTCTTGTAGCATTAGTATACGCATGCGCAAAAAAAAAAAAGATTGAAGAGCGGCTAAGGGTTTACCGAACACTGTAAAACTGCAACTGTCCACGGCTCTTCTACTCATCGCTTTATTCCTTAGTTCAAGCAACGTGGTGTTTTCTGCGTCGATCTTCCAAATTGTTAAGGTGTAAATAGTATAATATCGAATTTAAGTTGAAGTAAAGTATACTTACAATACTTGTCTCTTCTTGTTGCGATTCTAGTTCACTAACGGGCTGTATCAAATCATATACAACCAGATGAAAACAACAAGATACTCCTCCCCCTTTTTCGCTTTGAAAGCAAGACATGTTTTAAAAAGAACGTGTACCGAATTCAATCAGAAAAGCGTTGCCCCTTATGAGCTGCCTAATGAGAAGCCAAAAAAAAAACCTGTAGTCAAACCAGTATGTAACGACGGCCCTGTATATATCGGTCACCCTGTATACTACGGCTACTGAACAACTCTTCGAAAATACTGCCATATGTGTTCCGTAAAGTTGATCTGTATAAAGCGGTCTTCTCTCTGTAACCGATGCGGTCACCCTTTAGACTCCCAAAATGCTCAATTCCACTATATTGACTTGTTTATAACGGTCAACAAATTGGATTACGATCAAATCATGAGCAAACTTCAATATGTGTGCTCCACAGCAGGCGGAAAAATGAATGTTAGCGAAATCGTCAAATCAACCTTTTCATGGCAATCGAATGGGGGAACTACAAACGTTGAATAAACTCCACATCCAGTTGAATTTAAAGGAAACCTGTATATATATAAATATAGCGGTCACCCATTTCTCAAGGGTGACAGTTATAAATAGGTTTGACTGTACGCAGCATTTTCCCTGCAACATGGTTAAAGAGAGGATAATCCTCTGTAATTAATATTGAGACGCTAATACGAAAAAAAGGATGTTGAGACTGCTATTGTTACACGAACTTTTTAAAAACTAACTTTTATTAGAAATTCCATTTTTTTGTACTTTTGTGGTCGTTTTTGAACAAACAAAGAAACAAGAAAATATCACGTACTGCTTTGTAATTCGCAAAGAAGAAGTTTTGATAAGCGTTGTCCTCAGATAAGTATCGAACCGTTAGTCGAGAAAATTGGCAACCAATTCGTAATGGAAGTGTGCATAAGAAGTTGAAAAAATAAACCATCTTTCAGCCATAGAGGAATATAAAGAGTAAAAGGATACTGCTAATCCCTGATTACACCACGTGATCGCCAGCTCAAACAGTTTTAACTCTGCAAACGCTTTCGCTCCTAAAATCGTAAAAATAAAGCATGTTGAAAACATTTCTTATGTCTTACTCCCTTTCTTCCTGCCATTTCTCAAATTATCTCATTGGTCAGTGTTCTTTTAGTGTATCAGTCTCTTTGTATGTCTGTCGCAATGTGATGAACCAGAAGCATATAATCCTTCTGGATGGTTTAATACGTTTTCTATAGCGATGAGGATAGACACAATTGTTCACAACTTTCGTGATTTCAATTGTCATTTTGTTACTTTCATCACTTTCATGTACAGCAATAGCCAATTAGTAGTATAGGAGCGACCGAATTATCCCCCTTTTTGAGCAGGAATTTCATTAACTTGGGCAGGAATACATTAACTAGGTGACGTCATAGGTTATTGTCTTGATCTCATGAATAAAATGCGCAGGAATCTCATAAAGATAAGGTCACGTTCTATTTTTATCTTGTGGCGGTCATGGTTGGTATAACCGGTTTGACACTGTGACTTAATATCACAAAGACGTAACGTAATTATGCAAGTCCTGTTTCCTGCTGCTGTGAATGTCCTAGTTCCGGTTCACTGATTTTTGGCGGGCAAATCGTGCATAATAATGAGGGAAAAGGCAAAGTAGCTCTTTTTTACACTGCGAACAATGTTTTACTTAACCCTCTCCTTTTCACAATTTAAATATTTTCCCTCAATTTTTTTATTCCCTCCAACACAATTTTAATATTTCCCTCAATTTTATTATTTTCCTTCCTCCTCCTCCTCCTCCTCCTCCTCCTTTTTGGTCGCCAAAAATCAGTGAACCGGAACTAGGACATTCACAGCAGCAGGAAACAGGACTTGCATAATTACGTTACGTCTTTGTGATATTAAGTCACAGTGTCAAACCGGTTATACCAGCTATGACCTGTCACAAGATAAAAATAGATCATGATCTTGTCTTAATGAAATTCCTGCGCAAGTTAATGAAATTCCTGCCAAAAAAAGGGGATAATTCGGTCCCTCCTATACTTCTCCACTTTCCGGACAATTTCAAACAATAAGCCCTTCTAAAATTAAGCCGAGGGTCAAAAGGGTACATTCGCGGTACAGTTACACTAAAGAATCCGTAACAGCTCATGCACGTCATACGAGCCTAATATGTGTTCAAGAGAATGAAGAACTATGCCGTTGAAAGCTAATCGCAATTAGCCTACGAGTAAAAACAGTAGTTGCCATTTTTGTGCTATCAAAGAGCCCGTGAGCAATCAATATTTGATGATGACTTTGTTAAGATCTGGACTCCAAATCTAAACTTCAATTCTTCCATGTTATTTAAAAGTTTGAACTTTAATTGTAGCCATTTGAACGTTTGTGAGGAAACAAATTAAATAAAGGCTACAGTGTTTTCACAAGGACGTGGTAATTAGAATGCTTTACCAACATCGCAGGTACATGTACTAGCATAATTCAACCCTGTCTGTTTCTTAGATACAAGTAAGTTTATAAACCTCTGAAATCACCTGCTATTATTGGTTTGATTGATAATGGTCGAATGTCCGTGGCATTTTTGGCATCTCCCAGTGAGTCAATGTAATTTCCTATGAAGGTTGAAAATACAAACAAACAAAAAGTCACTCACAGCAAACGCAGCGAAGCAAATTCAAGCAAATAAGATCAGTGAAAACTCACAAGCCTCTGACGGACCATTCCAAAGCAGGTCAAAAATATTCAACATCAGTGGTTAACCAATCAGAAAGTAGGCAATATTTCTTTACTTTCTAAATACAAGTAGCCTCACCTAAACGAAAGTTTGCATATGCTCTGTTACTGTACAGTTTCGCCTTTAGGTCTTCGTCCATGCAGTTTACTTTAATTCCCTCAGTGTAAAAGTAAACGGCGTTGCTGTAATCTTCCTTTAAGTACGCTTCATTGCCTTTGGTTTTGTAGACTTCAGCTATTGCTAAAAATGAAGCAGGTTGTTTTCAATTGAAATGTTATTAAACCTAATGGTCATGTCTATAGTCCTTGTACAGCCGCCCCCTCCACTGCCTTGTCCCCGGTCGCTCGCGATCACTTTTTGGGGGATATTTGAGTTAATTGTTAAGGAAAGGGGGCAATAGGACTGATGGGAAGGAAGAAAAAATGATGTTTTCTCTTTTTCTTCCCATCACTCTTCACTCTCGCGTTCTGTCCTCGTTGCCATCATACCCATCCGCGCTCTCGCTGGGTCCAGCTTTCGCCCTTCTCACTTGTTCCGTACTCGCCTCTAAGCTTTGGGGGACTTGTGGAGGGACCAGCCCCCTCCACTCAAACAAAAGAGGGCTGGGGTAGATG
>CALNXK010000457.1:102500-175864 GCA_942486035.1 Porites lobata | reverse complement strand
TAGCTTACGTACAACAACATGTTCAGGGCCGCTTTGTCTAGTCTAATCGCTAGAGAACGTTGCTGATAATTTCTGGCTTGCTCGAGGTCACCAGGTCCAGGTAAATACAGCCAAGTTATTGTGGTAGCTTGTTGCAACATCAACATGTTCAGGCCGAGCTTTTGTCCAGTGTAATCGCGTTAGACAACGTTGCTGGATAACCCTTGGCTTGCCTGAGGTCAAACCGGTATCCTGGTAAATTGAAGCCAAGCACAGCCGTTGCAACATCAACATGTTCAGGCCGAGCCTGCGTCCGTGTAATCGCCAGAGAACGTTACGATACTCCTGGCTTGCCTGGGAGGCCAACGAAAAGCTTATGGCGGGTGAAGCCAAGTTATTGTAGCTTATTGCAACATCAGCATGTTCAGGGCGAGCTTGTCCCACTGTAATCGCTAGAGAACGTTGCTAATATGGCTTGCTCGAGGTCACCCTGGGTGCTGTAAATTAAAGCCAAGTTATTGCTGGCTTGTTGCTATCAACATGTTCAGGGCAAACTTGTCCGGTGTAATCCGTTAGAGAACGTTGCTGATCCTTGGCCTCAAGGGTCACCTGGGTCCTGAAATGGTGGAGCCAAGTTATTGAGCTTCTTGCAACATCGGCATGTTCAGGGCCGAGCTTGACTCCGGTGTAATCGCTGAGAACGTTGCTGATATAACCAACGCTCGAAGGGTCACCTGGGTCCTAGTAGAATTGAAGCCAAGTTGTTGTAACTATGTACATATCAACATGTTCAGGGGCCGAGCTTGTCCAGTGTAATCGCTAGAACGTTGCTTTGTTCTCCTTTGCTTGCTCGAGGTCACCCTAGGTCCTGGGTAAATCAGCCGTTATTGTAGCTTCTTGCAACATCGACATGTTCAGGGCCGAGCTTTTCAAGTTTTATGGCGATTGAATGGGCAAAAGTATGTTTTTAGCCACGTTAAATTGCAATGTATTTACAAATATGCGCAAGGTTTTCATATTTTTTGAAATGTCTTGTTGATCATGAACTTGGAAAATTTTTCTCCTTCAAACGCTACCGTCTGATTTACCATGCTTATGGCCTTTAAATGCCCAGGCAGGCATTATGGTGCTCCAATTCTATTTAATTGTGAACAACGTCTGAATTCATCAAATGACAATACTTGGCATTTACGACTTGAGGGGTTTGACTCTCCGACAATTACTATCATAATTTTGATAGCATCATGCAACCTGGTGCACACGAATGAAGTAGCCACCTTGTCGTCTTCGAAAAGCAAAAAGTGAGCAATTTCTTAACTTCATGAGTATTAGTTCCTTTGTCCTCTATGAAAGTCTTGGAGTACGTTAATGATATAATTAATTGCTGTCCACGTTTAATTGTTGTGGTGCGCAGAGGAAAGAGTGAAAAGGTGTTTCACAATCCTCGTCAGAACTCATCAGTGTTTCTGACGGCTAGCTTAATTGCTTGTGTCATTGACTTTGGGTAAATTGGGTTTGTATATGCGAGTGTATCCTCTGTAGTTTTTGCCTTTTTCTAACATCTCAGGGTATTCGTTCCCAGCCAAATGCTTCGATTCTTTGTCCTGTCGTATCCCTTGACAAAAGACGGCAGCGCCTGCCAAAGCAAGTGGTTGATAGTCAGTTTTTGTGCCACTTTATTTTGCACTTATCTCGCTATCTTTTATTCCAGATAGCTTGGCCAATAAGGAACAGGCATCGTCTGGCTCCATACCTTTGCTTGCTGAGATTTGATTAACAAAAGAGCCTTTTGGGGGAATTGACCTAATGTCTTGAGTTGTGATCAGCATCTGACCCCTTGCCCAAGTGTCGACTGCGGCCTGTGGTAAATGGACATGCACGTAGGACATGGTGCTGACATTGTCAACAACCAGTAGCCAAGATGTATAACGGCTAATTTTTAATAATAAGCATTTTAAGATAAGGATCTTTTCCTCTACTTTCCAGTCCTTGAGCTGAGGATTTACAACGAAATAGTCTGACACTTAAATGGCGAGCAAATGAGACATATGACTCAAAGAGTGAATCTGGACAATCTACATTTAAGGTCATCACAAAATGAAGAACTGCCACCTGGTATTTTTATCTCGTCAGTACTTCTAGCTACGAGCCCAGCTAACTGTGATTTGCCATCCAGAAGTTCCCTGAGATGTACAGGACAACTCAGCTTGTTGTCACTGGACTCTTTTAGCCCCTTAACTGCTGGGCTATTTCTGACACCTCGCGTTCACGACCACTGATGTCATGTGAAGGTTTAGGAGGGAGGACATAAACGAAGGTGTTTCTTTCTGGCTGATCTTCAAGGGACCTGGCGTTGATCCTCCTTTTCTCGAACTTCTTGATTAAGGTCATCAACCTTTTAAGGATCTGTTTTAATTCTTCTGTCGGAAACGTTTTCTGATTTTTTTAAATCTTGAATTTTGCAGTGTGTAGACCAAGCACTGAAATGCCACCTCAACTTAAGTAACAAACGCATTCTGAAAAATCTGTAATCAGAGAGACACCTTGTTTCATGAGCAAATTCTTCGTTCCTGAAATTTCTAAGATGATCTACGTTCATCCTCACAGTTGCGCTAAGACTGGGCCCAAAACAATCGGAGAAAAGAATGGCGTAGAAAAGCATTGTGCAATCCCATTCTTCTCTGTTTCCGTTTTGCATTGTGGTTAAAAGATAAGCATTTCTTCTTTGGTTTCGGGCAGACTCTCCGTTATAAAAGTCCATTCCATTCCGAGGCTCGTCTTTCCATTCTCCTTTTGTTAATTTGTACTGTTTATCCCATTCTTGTTTAAAGATTTCTCTCAGGCCTTCGGTGAGAATATCAGTTGTTGCATAACAAATTCTGAAGTAGTTCAGCTGTTCTTTGGAGTACTCTTGGGAAAAGGACATACTTGATAGAATTCTGGTCCTTGAAACCTTTGGGGAAAATAATCCCTTGTGTTGTAAATCAACTCAAAGGGACAAATTAATTTTATACCAAAGAATCATAAAAAAACAAAACAAGGGCACTAAAACGAAAATAACTAACAAGGGGTAGTGTTGAAATTGCATTCAATCTCCCGTTTCGAAAAACTCTACAGCTCGATAACCTTTCTTTTTGACATTTAACAAAGCAACGTTAAGCCATCAAACATAAACTAAAAGAAGACTTGAAATTTTAACAATACCATATTTAAAATGTCCCTTATCAATGACTTACTGAGCTCTCTCTGGAGCTCTCTTCAATCTGATCTCCCACACTGTTATAATCCTCTTCATCATCTTAAAATTTTAAAGGTACTGGACGAATTTTCGACTAGTTTAAATTTCTTGCGTTCATGTGTTCCTTTCACACCTTCACACGGACTTACCGTACGAAAATTTAGACACTTCGCCGTTCAAAAATTTCAACGACAAAAGTCGAGCTCCTTGCATTTTTCAGCTCTGTTATACGATGCAATAGTACAATTAGACAGAAAACCCAAACGATAAGTAGAAGGTTTTTTAAAAAAATGACTATTTTTGGTTAGAATTGTGGGATAAAATTTGAGACTGTCGGCCGGCAAGAAGAATCGAAAAGTCTCATATTTGGTACAGAACCTGTGTCCCTCAACTACGTGTGCTTGCGAATCGAACAATGATTGTTGCATCCCTTACATATGCTTTCACGTAATTACTGTGAAATCTGACAGACCTTAAACTCAACACCAGGACCTTCGCGGCCACATACCATGCATATTAGTCGGTACATCACAAGCATCCCAAGAATGTGGACAGATTTGGGAAAAACTTCGCTACTATAGAGTACCGCTGACCGAGAATAATCTGCAGGCTCCAATTGTCACCCCCAATCACTTAGTGGAGTATTTTCATGGTTAGTACTGACCTGTTTTAGGCGTTCAGATGAACGGAGATTGGCGCAAGTGGAGAGCAGGGAGAAAATAACAAGCGGGCGGGAATCGAAAAAGAAAGCAATATGTCAATTGCACAATGGCGTCCGTATTTTCACTGTCAGCCTATTCGACCTACTCAGCTCATTGACCAGCAGCTAATCATGTATTTCGTCTTCATATTACGCCAACTTAATAATATTCTTTGGGAACCTGAAGCTGTGGATCGATGGCGTGCGCATGCTATGAAAGTTCAGCCACGCATGTTTTTCGCATAGCAGCTTTTTGAATAATTGAGAATGTTTTAGCAGCGTAAGCAGTACCACTTCACAATTTATACGTCAACAGGGTTTAGAAGCACAATCTTTTTTGTAAGGTGGTTCCCCTGGGTTTTGCTGTCGACTGTTCCCGGGTGGGATCAGACAAAGGACACTAGGAGCCCGATTTAACGGGCTTTTTCTTCTCCATCACCTTCCTTTAATATATCCGTTCAAAATTTCATATATTTTATCAACTAAAGGAGAGCCTTACACAGTTTTGAAGGCCAAAATTCAGTCAGTATACATTGCTATGCAAATCAACTTCCGTCATGCCTGAATTGACGACACAATCAATGGAGAGGTTGAAAAGCTTGGCAAAACAGGATCAGGAACACGTCGCTTGTATACATTCTTTCCGCCACTTTTTGCATTTAGTGTCTTAGTCCATCTAAGAACAGTATCAATGTTCACCGCATTCCGTAGCAGGATCGTGTGTGCGATTCAGGCTCAACATTTTGAGCCATTGCTATATAGCACTGTATATAGGTTGAGAATCAGTGAGGGTAAAAGGCGGAATGAGTTTGCGGAATGGCATGTGGCATGGCTTGCGGAATGACATAATTATGCGGAATTTAATATACGCAGCTGAATGATCCAAAGAAATAAATTAAACTGAAAAGAGCGGCCTTTTTGGCGCCAATCAATTTGCAAACGCAGCCGCTGTTTTAATGTTGCGGGCTTAATATACGATGACAATCAAAAAATCACGAAGGCTCATTGTCGACCAGCCTTTTCGGCAAAGCCAAAAAGATTCTTCTTCTATTGAAGAAAAGATGCTTTTGAAGGTCACGCTCCCTTCTACTTTAATTTTTTTCTGCAAAAGATGTTTGTACGATTAACTTAACAGTTTCTTGTTACCTATATTTGTATTCGAAACCGTGTGAGAAGTGCCGGGGAGAAATGTTTCCTTATGAGACTGTGGGTTACGTGATCGTGACATAATTGATAATATTCAGAGGTGAATCGAATCTTGTATTTTGTTTTCTCAGTTGCGAGCTTGAGACGTGCGAAACAGAAAAATCGACCAAAATCTTAATTTCGTAGCAAGAGTTGAAAAATCAATTTCTTTCATTTTTGTTCATGGATAGCTTTTAGGTATATAAGAAATCTAACGTAGATTGTTCCCGTCTCAGACTGCATTAATCTTTAACCTGAACTTCGCTAACATCAACTTTCCTCGCGTTCGCAAAGGAAGCTGGATGGAGAAATTTGGACACTTTCCACGAACAGAAAAATTCTTTTCCTTCCACTAGAAGATACTTTCTGGACAATAGGGAAGCTGGTCGTACCGAAATAATGTTAAAAATGAGGGATAGGTTTCCAGGATAACAAAAATTAAGTTTGTTACTCATATTCGACGGCAATATTTAACATCATGGTATAACTCCAAATTCTCTTCTTGCTATTTAAATCACACATTTAGACATTCATTTAACACACACCTGGGAATTGGCTTGGGTAAGTGAAGGAAATCTCTGTAAGACACCATCGAAGTTCAGGAACACTTCCAATTTCGAAACGCACGTAAATAGATATTTACAGCCTAAAGGCTCGTTTTTCGTCCGTCTTGTATGTTTTCCTTAGAAAATTGCTTTTTCAATCAAAGATGTCTAAAGGCGTGAACCAGTAAAGCAGTTGCTCACTCAAAGTGGCGCCAAAAAAGGCGCCGCAATGACGCGCGCATGCCTTTCAGTTTAATTTATTTCTTTGCGCCAATTGCCACATTTTACATTCCGCATAATTATGTCATTCCGCAAGCCATGCCACATGCCATTCCGCAAAAATTCCGCCTTTTATTATCTCATCACTATTGTTTACACTAGTAGAAAAAGAGACCAAAATGTAGTTGTCAAATTCTACTATCACTGACCATTATCTCGTTTTGGGCAAAAAAACCAAAAGGTTGTCAAAGGACGCCGTTTTGGAAAGACATAAGCGTCAAGCATTGCACCACTCGGATATTCCGTTTTGAAGTATTTTAGCATCTCTTCTTATAACGGATTTTACTACAAGTAGACACCCCATTTGTATACTTGCATTGACGTAAAAGATGTACTTACTGTTGAGGACACAATAAATGCGTTGAGGTTTGAAGCAGTGGTGAAACAATTTCGAAACAGTTGGAAGAACACGTCGCTTGTGTAGACTTTGGATTTTGTCTTCTTCTCAAAGAAATTCGTTCTTAATGGGAAGAGTATCGATATAAAATACTTCAGGTCCAACAAGTCTCAAAATAGTATACCTGGTGAACATTAGCTAACATTGCTACAGGCTAAACTTTGTTAAAAGTTTGTTTCCAAAACAACTCATTTTCTTCGTCATCGTCTGGGCAAGGTAACTACGGACACTTAACGCATGGTTTGCCAAAAGATACCTTAGTATTCTTAAGCTATTGCTGTCAAGGTCGCAAGTCCATTTCGTTTGAACAGTTTTAGCGCGCGATGCCCCACGTCAAGTATTCCATTCCCCGGTTGTCAGTTTTATTACTGCAACTAGAAAGCCACATCATTTGTAGCTGAGTTGATGTAAATAATGTACTACTTACTGTTTACGACCAAGGCTTAGAAGGCTCGGATAGCAAATTATTGTAGCATGGTTTTCATGGTATTTACAGAGAGTTACTGCTTGAATGACTAAGGCAAACAGACCGCGTCAACGGCGGTTTCTTTCCTTTCAATATGCTCCTGCGTGACGTCTGTTTTTTTTTTTATTTTAGTTGTAATTTTAAGCCCCCCAAAATGCGCATTTGAATTGCATATTTCACGGCCCTAGTACCATTTGGTTTCGCTTGCAGCCTTCACAATTCAAAGGTCACTGCCCAGGGGTGGGAAGCTTGGTGAAGTATTTTTGTGGTTAGTTGCCTGTTACAGGCGTTCAGATGAGCGGAGAATGGCGCGAGTAGAGAGAAGAGAGAAATAACAAGCGGAATCGAAAGAGAAATCATTGAATCAATTGTACGATGACGTCCGTGTTTCTACTGTCAGGGTAGGCGACCTACTTATTAGCTCATTGAGCCACAGCTAATCATTTATTTCTTCTTTACTATTTTAAAGGGGCCGTGTCACGGCAGGCCAGTTCATTTTGTCTAATTTTGCGAATTACTCTCCCTCAATCGCTATGGAACTTAAAGTAAGCAAAGAAACTACACGTAAATGACAAAATCAGAGATCTGAGGCAAACAAATATGTCTCCTGAGCATTATTTTTGAAGTTGCAAGCAGCAGGGATCAATTTTGAAAAAGCTGTTAGGCTGAACAGTTTTTCAAAAATCCTAATTTCAATCCGTTTCAATCCTCTTCAGTTTTGCCTATCCTTGGCATCTGTTGTTTCCGGTATGTTATTTTAACCTTCCTTAAAGTTTTAAGCGGTTATTTTTATGTGTCTCTTAATTTAATAGGCATTTTGTAATTTCCTAATTTGGCTGAATTTCGTGACACAGATCCTTTAAAAACACTCCTGAAGGATACACGAATCTCGTTATAAAGCAACGATAAATGGCAGTGACAATCATAAATCTCGATGGCTTTTTTAGTTGACCAACAAATGGCTCAGTTCATTTGTACAGTTCCTTAACGTCAAATTCCCCAAAAAAGGTACCACGAAATGTACAACTCCAGCTGCTGTCGTTTTACATTTAAGTAATCTGAGAAGAACCACTTCACAAGTTATACCCCAAATACTGCGTGCAACGATTTTGTAACGAAGGCCTCCTGGGGTTTGCTTACTTTCCTTGTCGATTTTTTCACCTTCCTTTAAAACTCCCCGTTTCAAATAGGGCATATTTTATATACCACAGGAGAGCCTCATGCGGTTTGCAATCCAAAATCCATTTAGACATTACTATTCAAAACAACTATTATTATGGTTAAATATTGCCGACCCGCTTAATGGAAGTCAAATAAGCTTGAAGAAACAGCAATACGTCGCTTCAGTTCTTTAGCATTTGGATGTTATCTTTTTCTTACATTTAGTCCCTTAGTCGATCTATGAACAGTATCTTCGTAAGTTACCTAACGTCCACTGCATTCCAGGAAGGAGGATCATGTACATTTATGATGATTCAAGTTCAAAATTTTCAATCATTGCTGCAGGCTAAAATTTATTTACACTTCGCGGTAAGAAACAGCCTGTTTGGCAAAAATACTCAACGCATGGTCAGGTTACAAACAGGTATTATTCATTAACTATCGATGCGACAAAGGGTGCTAGTCGACGTCGTTTTGAACAATTTTAAGGTCTGAAACATCAAATGATATACCTTTCTATCCTAAAATCAGTGTAAAATGCGTCAAGCGTGGAACAGCATCCACCCCGATTGTCAGTGTAGTGCTTGCTCTATAATATCTTAAGCAACTTTTTTTTACTATAACTATAGGTCACCCGATTTGTATACTTGCTTTGATGTAAATGATGTACTTACTTTTTGCGATTTCACTCTGTCTTATTGCAGCCTGTTAATGAGAGCGTCTGCTTGAATGACGAAGAGAAATACTGTGAAAAAGAAAGCGGATGTTTACGAGATGCCACAAAGTGACATCATATTCTGCACAATCAATCCATGGGTCATAGTCAGGACGGTGGGGAGGGGGAGGGAGGGGGAGTAAATTGGAGTATTTAAGAATTCGCGTTGGACCTAAAGCTGACTACACGCACAGAAAAGTATATACCCAACGAGCACTACAGCCATTTATGTACTACAGGAGAGCCGGCTCATACTGTTTGGCAATCCCAAATTCATTTAGACATTACTATGCAAAATAACTACCGTTATGCCTGAATAATGCAAACACGCTCAATGGAATTAAAGTCAAATAAGCATGAAGAAACAGAAAATGACTCGTCGCTTACATTCTTTAACGTTTGGATGTCTTTCTTACATTTCGGTCTATCTCTTTGTCTAACTATGAAAAGTATATTGATTCGATAAGGTACCTCAACGCGTCCACTTCAGTCCTGGCAGGTTCATGTACATTTATAATGATTCAAACTCAATATCTGGAACCATTGCTCCAGGCGAAAATTTATTTAAACTTTGTGTTAAGAAACAGGCTGTTTTCGGCACAGCGGAAAGTTGAAAAAAAAAATCAACGCATGGTTTCAAAAAGGTATTCAGTTCCTTAACTGTCGATGCGAAAAAGGTTGTAAGTCGACGTCGATTTGAACAATTTTAAGGTCTGAAACATCAAATGATATACCTTTCTACACTGAAATCAGCAAATCGGCGTAAAATGCCTCAAGCGTGGAGCAGTAGCATCCACCAGGATTGTCAGGGTAGTGCTTGCTCTTAATATCTTAAGGAACGGTTTGTTACTACAAGTTATAGACACCCAGATTAATGATGTTCATGATGTACTTACTTCTTGCGATTTCACTCAGTCTTATTGCAAGCTGTTAATGAGAGCATCTGCTTGAATGACGAAGGGAAATACTGTGAAAACGAAAGCACATGTTTACAACATGCCACAACGAGACATCATATTCCGCACCACCAAAAATGAGCATATTTAGCAGCTAACGTTATCCACGGGTCATAGTCAAGGCGGGGTGGTGGGGAGGAAGAGGGGGTAAATTGGCCTATAAGAGATTTCGAGTTGGACCTAAAGACTACACGCACAAAAGAGCTATATACCCCAAAAATCACTGAATAATTTTTGTACCCCAAAACTGAAAACCACCTTTTAGTTATTAATTCATACATTCATGTGCATCACGTTGGCTGTCTGAGTTGCTATAGAATTAAGTAAGAGCGAATGCGCTTTTGAAAAAACAATCGCGTAGATTACCGGCCGGAAAAAAGAATAAAAAAGTCTCATATTTTGTACAGAACCTGTGTCCCTGAACTACGTGTGCTTGCGAATCGAACAATGATTGTTGCATCCCTTGCATGTGCTTTCACGTGATTACTGTGACATCAGACAGACCTTGAACTCAACACTAGGGCCTTCGCGGCCACACACCATGCACATTAGTCGGTATAACACGAGCATCCTAAGAATGTGGACAGATTTGGGAAAAACTTCGCAACGCTGACCAAGAATAATCTGCAGGCTCCTTTTGTCACCCCCAATTTTTTATGGTAAGAACTGGCCTGTTTTAGGCGTTCAGATGAGCGGAGAATGGTGCGAGTGGAGAGCGGAGAGAAAATAACTAGCCGCCGGGAATCGAAAAAGAAAGCAATATGTCAATTGCACAATGGCGTCCATATTTTCACTGTCAGCGTGTTGGACCTACTCAGCTCGTTGACCCGCAGCTAATCATGTATTTCTTCTTCATATTACGTCTACATACTAATTTTTTTTGGTAACCGGAAGCTGTAGGTCGATGGCGTGACATGCTATGAAAGTTCAGCCACACATGTTTTTCACATAACAGTTTTTTGAATAATTGAGAATGTTCTAGCACCGTAAGCGGTACCACTTCACAATTTACAGCTGTTTCGAGAAAGGTTGTCCGAAGAAATGTGCACGCGACAATCCCGAAAGGTAATATGGGATATGATCAATACACTGTTCGTAACGACTGAACCTGTCGAACCTACTTTTGTTGCTTTCCTTTAGTACTCGCAAACATATGTTCGTGGCCTCCCGTAGCATTCTTTCAAATTTCTTTGAAGAAAAGTGGCCTCAAAACCACCCACAATGCTTTTCGGGATTGCCGTGTGGACTTTTTCCGACAACCTTTCTCTAAATAGCTGTATACGTCAACAGGGTTTAGAAGCACAATCTTTTTTGTAAGGGGGGTCCCCCCGGGTTTTGCTGTCGACTGTTCCTAGTTGGGGTCGGATTGCAGGCCAAAATTCATTTATATATTGCTATGCAAATCAACTTCCGTCATGCCTGAATTGACGACACAATCAATGGAGAGGTTGAAAAGCTTGGCGAAACAAGATCAGGAACACGTCGTCGCTAACATTCTTTTCACCAGTTTTTGCATTTAGTGTCTTAGTCCATCTAAGAACAGTATCTCATGTTTACCGCAGTCTTAGCAAGATCATGTGTGCGAATTCAGGCTCGACATTTTGAACCATTGCTATATAGCACTGTATATGGACTGAAAATCAGAAAATTGTTTACACTTTACTATCCCTGAGGAAATATGCCATTATCTCATAACTATTGCAGCAGAAAAACCAAAAGGTTGTCAAGTGAAGCCGTTTTGGACGGTTTTAAGGTTTGAAACATCAAATAGTACCTTTCTACTAAGACTGCGTCAAGCACTGCACCACTTGGATAGTCAGTTTTTGAAGTACTCTTAGCTACTCTTAATATCTTAAGGAACGGTTTTTACTTCCAAACGTTTAATTAATGTAAATGATGTACTTACTGTTGAGGAAACAATAAATGCGTTGAGGTTTGAAGCAGTTGTGAAACAATTTCGGAACAGTTGGAAGAACACGTCGCTTGTGTAGACTTATGGATTCTGCTGTCTTGTCAAGAAATTCGTTCTAAATGAGAAGAGTATCGGTATAAAATACTTCAGGTCCAACACGGCTCAAAATATGCCATGTAAACATTGCTACAGGCTAAACTTTGTTAAAAGTTTGTTTCTATAAAAACACAGCTTATTTTCTTCGTCACCGCCTGGCCTTGGCAACGTAACTACGGACACTTAACGCATGGTCGCCAAAAGATACCTTATTATTCTTAAGCTATTGCTGTCTAGGTCGCAAGTCCATTTCGTTTGAACAGTTTTACTGTGCGATGCCCCACGTCAAGTATTCCATTCCCCGATTTTCAGTTTGTTTCTGCAAATAGAAAGCCACACGATTTGTAGCTGAGAGTGATGTAAATGATGTACTACTTACTGTTTACGGCGAAGGCTCGGGTAGCAAATTTTTCTAGCATGGCATCTCAGGTATTCATAAAGAGTTACTCCTTGAACGACTAAGGGAACAATACCGAGTCAAAGACGGTTTCTTTCTTTTCAATATGCCTCTGCGTGATGTCTGTTATTTATTTTAGTGTTAATATAAAGTCCCAAAAAATGCGCATTTGAATTGCATATTTCACGGCTCTAGTACCATTTAGTTTCGCTTGCAGCCTTCACAATCCAAAGGTCATTGCTCAGGGGTGGGAACCTCGGCGAAGTATTTTTTGGTTAGTTGCCTGTTCCAGGCGTCCAGATGAACGGAGAATGGCGCGAGTAGAGAGCAGAGAGAAATAACACGCGGAGTCGAAATAGAAATCATTGAATCACTTGCGCGATGACGTTCGTGTTTCTACTGTCAAGGTATCCGACCTACTCAGCTCATTGATCCACAGCTAATCATGCATTTCGTCTTTACTATTTTAAGCCTTCTTAATAAGTGGACACAAATGCATCCATAAATATTTTGGTAGCCTGCAGGTCGATGACGTGTCTGGAAAAAAATAATGTTGCGACATGAATTTTTTTGACAGCCCTTTAATACATATATACTATAAAAGTTCACCTACACCTATCGTTTCTTCGTATAACAGTTATTTGAGAAAACGTTTTAATATCAATAGCAGAAGTGCAAACAAGGCACAACATGATTAGCTTCCACCTCACACCGTAGGCAGATAAGGGAAAACCTATTTAAGAATTTCTTGAAATGAAAGAATGAAAGGGAAATGAAAAAAATGAAAGGGCTTTTAAAATTTTGCTTTTTAAATCAACTTTTTTCAGGGGTAGGGGGAAGGGAAGGGAAAGTGAATTACAAAAAAGATCTGTCCTGCTTTCCACGTCACACTGCACTAGTCAAGTTTGCTATATGTCGCCCATATATAAGGAAAACCAAGACAGTCTTGGATTCTGGATTTCACGCAGTGGATTCCGGATTCCAGATACTGGATTCCAGTCTTTGTCAGAGGAACTTGGATTCTGGATTCCAATCGTTAGTGGGATTCGGAACCTTGAGCTGTATTCCGGATTCGACTAAGGCCCAGGATTCTAGATTGTAAAAGCAAAATTTTCCCAGATTCCCTTAGTTGGGGCGGTACAGTATACCCATCACACTGCCCGTAATTTAGTGCAGAGAAAAGTTTTAAAAGTTTTTAATACCGTTTGGTTCCCGGTGAGTATTGCACTGTAGTGACGGGAGTACTCGTTACAAATTTTCGAAAACACTCCTGAAGGATACATGAATCTCGTTATGAAGCAACAATAACTGGCAGTGACAATTTTAAATCGCGATGGCCTTTTCAGTTCACTAACAAATGGCCGCGTTAATTTGTATAGCTCCTTAACGTCAAATTCCCCAAAAACGTACCACGACAACTCCAGCTGCTGTTGCGTCAAATTTTAGTAATCTTAAAGGTACGACAAGTTATACCCCAAAAGCTGCATGCAACGAGCACTCCAGTCATTAAGCTAGTCATTTGCTTGGTAAGGAAGGCCTCCTGGCGTTCGCTTGCTTTACCTGTCGACTGTTTTCATAACCTTCTTTTAAAATGCCCCCGTTTCAAATAACTGATATCTTAACACACTGCATACTGTTTTGAAATTTATTTAGACATTAGTATACAAAACAACTACCGTTATGCCTGAATAATGCCGACATGCTCAATGAAAGTCAAATAAGCTTGAAGAACTGAACTGGAAAACATCGCTTCAATTCTTTAGCATTTGGGTGTTATCTTTTTCTTACATTTAGTCCCTTAGTCGATCTATGAACAGTATCTATGTAAGTTAACTAACGTCCACTGCATTCCAGGACGGAGGATCATGTACATTTTTGATGATTCAAGTTCAATATTTTCAATCATTGCTGCAGGCTAAAATTTATTTACACTTCGCGTTATGAAACAGCCTGTATTCGGCAGCGCGGAAAGTTGGCAAAAATACTCAACACATGGTTACAAAAAGGTATTATTCATTAACTATCGATGCGAAAAAGGTCGACGTCGTTTTTAACAATTTTAAGGTTTGAAACATCAAACGATATACCTTTAAACCCTAAGATCAGTGTAAAATGCGTCAAGCGTGGAACAGCATCCACCCGGATTGTCAGTGTAGTGCTTGCTCTTAATAATATCTTAAGGAACAGTTTTTTTTACTACAAGGTCACCCTATTTGTATGCTTGCCTTGATGTAAATGATGTACTTACTTTGTGCGATTTCACTCAGTCTTATTGCAAGCTGTTAATGGGAGCATCTGCTTGAATGACGAAGGGAAATACTGTGAAAACGAAAGCGCATGTTTAAACATGCCACTGACGTGACATCATATTCCAGCTTATTCCGCACCACCAAAAATGCGCATATTGTGCTGCCCGCGCAATTATCCATGGGTCGTAGTCAGGGCAAAGAAGGGTGGAGGGGGAGGTGGTTACCTGGCGTGTTTACGAATACGTGTTGGACCCAAAGAGTACACACACAAAAAAAGCTGTATACCCCCAAAAATCACTAAATAATTTTGCACCCCAAAGTACCTCTCCTTAGTATTTCATACATTTATGTGTATTAACATATATCAAAGCACAAGTGCAAACAAAGCATAACATAATTAGCTTTCACCTCAATTACACCGTGGGCAGACAAGAAAAAACCTAAGAATTTCTTGAACTAAAATGAAATGGCTTTCATATTTTGCTTTTGAAATCAACTTTTTTCAGGGTTGAAGGGAAGGGAAGGTAAATTACAACAGGGATCTGTCCTGCTTTCCACGACACACTGCACTCAGACGCGTTTACTATAATTGTCGACCCATGCATAAGGGAATCAAAGACAGTCTTAGATGCTGGATTTCACGCCGTGCATTTTGGATTCCAGGTACTGGATTCAAATCGTTAGTTGGATTCCGAATTCCTTGAGCTGTATTCCGGATTCCACAAGCAAAAATTTATCGGATTCCCCTACTTGGGGCGATACATGCATCACACTGCCGTAATTTAGTATAGAGGAAAGTTAAATTTTTCAATACAGTTTGGTTCCCGAGAGGTATTTTTCTGTAGTGACGGGAGTGCTCGTTACAACTTTTCGAAAACACTCCTGAAGGATACATGAATCTCGTTACGAAGCAACAATAACTGGCAGTGACAATTTTAAATCGCGATGGCCTTTCAGTGGACTAATTAACAAATGGCCCCGTTCATTTGTATAGCTCCTTAACGTCAAATATCCCCAAAAAGGTACCACCGCACGACAACTCCAGCTGCTGTCGATTTAAATTTTCGTAATCTGAGAGGTAGCACGTCTCACAAGTTATACCCCAAATGATGTGTGCAAAGAGCACTCCAGTCATTTTTGTAAGGAAGGCTTCCTGGGGTTTGATTACTTTCCCTGTCGACTGTTTCCACCTTCTTTTAAAACGCCCCGTTTCAAATAGCAGATAATTTATATGAAACAGGAGAGCCTCATACTGTTTTGCAATCCAAAATTTAGATATAACTATGCAAAACAACTACCGTTATGGCTGAATAATGCCGACCAGCTCAATGGAAGTCAAATAAGCATGAAGAAACAGGAACACATCGCATTTGGATGTTATCTTTTTCTTACATTTAGTCTTTTAGTCGATCTATGAACAGTACAGTTCGTAAGTTACCTAACGTCTACTGCATTCCAAGAAGGATCATGTACATTTATGATGATCCAACCTCAATATTTTGAACCTATTGCTGCAGGCTAAAATATATTTACACTGTGTGTGTTAAAAAACAGCCTGTCTTCGGCACCGCGGAAAGTTGACAAAAAAACTCAACGCATGGTTACAAACAGGTGTTATTCTTTAACTATTGCTGCGAGTAATAGGTTTCCAGTCGACGTCGTTTTGAACAATTTATTTAATTTATTTAAGATATACCTTTTCTACACTAAAACCAGTGTAAAATACGTCAGGCGTGGAAAAAATGACCATCCACCCGGATTGTCGGTGTAGTACTTGCTCTTAATATCCCAAGAAACGATTTTTTACTTCAAGGCACCCGATTTGTGTTTACACTTGCATTGATGTAAACTATGTTCTTACTTTTTGCGATTTCACTCAGTCTTATTGCAATCAGCTGTTAATGAGAGCGTCTGCTTGAATGACCAAGGGAATTAACGTGTGAAAAGCGGATGTTTAAACGTACCACGAAGTGACATCACATATTCGCACCACCAAAAATGCGCATATTCTGCAGCCCACGCTATCCATGTGTCATAGTCAGGGCGGGGGAGGGATAAAATGGCGTATTTAAGAATTTGCGTTGGACTTAAGGACAACACGCACAAAAAGGCTATGTACCCCAAAAATCACTGAATAATTTTTGTGCCCCGACCTTAACACAAAGTTAGTATTTCATACATTCATGTGCATCAAGTTGACTCTGGGTTACTTAGAATTAAATAATAGCGAATGCGTTATTAATAAAAATCGCATAGTTCACCAATGTCGACCTCCAAAATGAATCTCATCTCGTTTAAGAATGATCGAAAAGTGACCCAAAATAACCATTACTGACCAAGATTTCAGACCTCCGTCCCCCCTGTCAGGAAAATAATTATAACCCACTAACGGTCAAGGATTTTCTTTCCGCAAAAGCTTCTTCTACAGGGCGCGCGGAGGCTCGGGAGAGAGGAGAACGCGCTTGGCTCGGAACTGCGAAAAAGATCTAAAAATCTGCAAAAAGTGGTATCGGATCTGAATCAGTAATTAGGTTGAAATATCGTACAATGAAAGACAAAGACTGATCCCAACGACAAAGCGATGGAAGCAATTAAACAAAAAGGAAAATTAATACAGTCAAATTGCCGTTGTTATTACAAACGCCGCCCTCGAGCTAGGGACAGCTGGGCGGAGCGATCGAGAGCCAGCATTAGGGGGAACCGTCTGATAGCGAGGGTTCAGAAAGAGTTTCTTTGTATTATGGCGGTAAGATGTATTTCTATTTACAACAATTTCAATTTCAATTTCCGGTGCAACCGGACAATTTCAAATCCATCCAAGAAAATCATGATGACCAAGAACGGATGAAATTATATTTCTTCACGTTTCTTACTTTTTGTTTTAAAGATGCTACCTGGTGTCCGTTATAACGAGGCTGGTTAGAACAATAAATTATGTTGTCGGGATCGAAAAAGAGTCTGTAAGTCCGTAAAAGTGAAACGTCCCCAATGGCGGGAATTTAGCTGCTGTCTGTATTTAGTGTCTGCGTGTCCGTAATAGCAAGGTGTCCGGAAAACGACCTTAAGTTTTCTTTTTATATGAAATAAATCGTTTTATTTAAAATTACCTCTACACTTCGGCAAAGCTCCTTTAGCTACCACTTTTCGAACCTCTGATCTCTTAAAAATATTAATCACAACAAATAAACTACAATTTTGTTGTTGTTCAGTAACTCTGAATTAAGTGAGAACGCTACAAACACCTAAAGCGGGAAACTGGCGCATAAAATTTCTACGGCTTTTGATTGGATGAGCGATTGACAAAAAAAATTCGTCGTTCACGGTTCCCATTGGCCGAACTATTTTTCTCACATGAGAAAAAATCATTGTTTGTACCCCTGAGTTTTTAGCTCTGCATAAGCATTGAGCGTATTCCCGTTTCAGTTTTCATACATGCATGTCCAAGTGTTTATTCACCTTTAATAAACCATGTTCCCATCAAGAAGCTGCATTAGAACAACCCACAATTCCTTCATTAGCTCTCATGGAAGGTTATCACTCGAAACATCAGGTTATGAATCTTTGTATGATGGCAAATTTACTGAATCAAAAACTCAGCTGACGATATTTACATTTCACGGAGCAACACCACACTTTCTTTTAAAACTAACCACTTTATCGACACTTAATGCAAATTTTTATGAACAGCTGCTTCTTCTACATGCCTTCAATATTCACAGCTGTTATATCTATAGCATAATCAGATAATGCGGATATGCTGGTAATGTGGTAAAAGAAATACAAGTTATAGGCAAAGGAGTTGTGCAAGCACAAAGATGTCAACTTTATGAGCAAGAATTAAATTTACGCAAATGTACAACCTTCTGACGAAAAGACACTACAGACGGAGCTAGATCGAGCTAACCTAAATAGCTGTTAAATACTACCTGGCTAGGGTGCATGCAAAATTAGTCCATTTCTCGAAAGCCCGATACTCAACGGGCCCACATAGCTGTTGTTGTTTAAAGTTTTTTGTCGAACTTTGCAGATATGATATGGCTACCATTACCAAAATAAAATGGACCGCTTTGTTAGCTACGACCATCGCTTTCATTCCCTAGATTTCGATATTTAATATTTTAAAGTTACCGGGATTTTCGAGAAACGGGCCAGCTTCTCTAATCACAGGAAGCCCACACAACCTGTATTTGTAACCGTTTGTAATTATCTCCATGCTATGAACATCTTATGAGCATTCTGCCTATAATGTTAGGTTGGTATCGATTGTTTGGACGCCCGAGACGATACAGAGGAATATCAAATGGAGAATTATCCTTGCAGTTGTGAAGGCAATCTATGCAACTGCGTAAGAAGCCTGAAAAAAAAAAATCAGGACTTCTACGGGAGATATGGAAACGAGCTAAACACTTCAGTTCTACTCAAGGGTTTCGGTCGCGCAATGGTAAGGATAGTTCCCTATGGTGTCAGAGGTGTTCCAGAAATCGTCTTGATCGCCTGAACACATTTTAAAATATTTTAAGAGGTCACTCGGGCGACAGACTGATCACGATAAGTTTATTTGTAATATAAACCAAATGTTTCTATACATGAAAAGTGCCTCAAATGGGTTTGTTTGGTTAATTTGGAGCTGTCCTAAAACATGTAAGGCCAAGCAAAAAAAACAACATGTTTCTCGTCCTGATTTCTATAAAAAAGAGAGCGGGCGGACGCTTTTTTTTGTCATTTCGGACCTTTTTAATATTTCCAATTGAATGCTTTCTCTACAAATTACCACCCTACCCCAGCTAGGGATAAGATGGAGTTCTAAGGTCAAATAATAATAAAACGAATGTCAGATATTGATTTAACGCAGGTTTGTTTTATTTTGATACAAGCTGATACATGATTTAAACAACAACCTGATGCATCACACGATATATCGCAATAGGAAGGGTGCATTAAAAACGTCAATTGGGCTATGTTACGCCGCAAAATGTAATAATCGCCGCAAAATGTAATATTAACGTAAAATGTAATAAGAATCGCCGCAAAATGTAATACTAACGCAAAACGTAATAACATTGACGCAACAGTGCCCACCTAGCCGTCCTAAGCCAACATTTCGCCTTAAGTGAGAAATAAGTGTTAATGTTGGCTTAGGGGAGAGGTATGTAGATAGTTTCCCATAATTAACCAAAAATTCTAACCCAAACCGAATTACCCATACACCCTCCCCGCTCAAGTGGTCAAAAATGGTCGGCCCTAAAAAGAAAAAATTGCGCATTTTTTACGGATCCCCCAGTTCAAGATTTGGCGCCGTCAACTCTAAGCCAATGGCGTTGCTGAGCAAATTCAAGGTTTCGTTTAGCGTCGAATGCGTTTCCTGATATTGAGTCGGTCGGTCGGATTGAAAAAAAAACCTAAAAAACAAAATCACAAGAAGTCTCGGAATAGGAGGCCCTGGTACCCCAGGACGACGTTAAAAGTTAACATTCACATATTTGGATTGACAAAATACACAATATACTGTAAAAAATGTTTATGTCTTTGTTCCTGTTTTTCTCTATGCTGTTACTATGCTCATTTTTTAGATTAAAAGAATTATTTTAAGTGAAAAATGGTTTAACTAGGTCGTTACTTTTTTTTTGAAAATGCCAAAAATTTTGGTCGGTCGGACGACGCTAAACGGAGAAAAAAAAGAGGATGGCCTGTCTTCTAATCACAACTGCCTTGCCAGGCAAATTCAATGTTTTTGTGCATCAGCTTAGCTCTACTGCAATCAAAAATGCGTTACTGGGCTAACTAAAAAAATTTTGCGCTATCTGTTCTAGGCAAACGACAACTGCCTTACAAGGCAAACTGATTAGACTTGGCAAAGCTATGAAATTTCAGCATAAAAGAAACTTGGACCTAAAAAACAGCATTAAGAACAATTCAGCCTCTATTAAATGAGAACTTAGGAAAAGTAAGCTACAGCCAAAGTTGTCTGGTTCTCATGAAAAAAAGTGTGACAGATATCTATCTTATATTTTAAATGCATTTGAATTATGCTTTGAAAGTTGATTCTATTACTTATTTTCGACAACAGCTATTTTATTTGACTGTATTAAATTCAACACCTGAAATTAAACCAAGTCTCTCAGTTGCTACAGTTGTGGTACAGTACAGCAAGCTCTTGCAGCCATTTTTGTCTCGTCACGCAATGCTCCTCCTCCTTTGTTGGGGAAGAGTGTTGGGTGACGAGACAAAACACGGCTGCGATCGAGAAAGACTAGCTCAGCACGGAAGTAACACGACGTTTCAACCGTTATTTCATTAATAGTAAGAAGAAGAAGAAGAAAATAAATATTATTACTATTACTAATATCAATATTGATAATAATAATAATTCACATGAAGATCTGAATCAGCTACTAATTACTGAGCCTCAATACCGATTTTGAAATAGCATGCACGTCGTTATTTCGGAAATTATTACATTTTGCGTTATTACATTATGCGTTAGAAAAGTTATTACAATTTGCGTTGAAAGATTATTACATTTTGCGTTGAAAATTTTATTACATTTTGCGTCAATGTTATTACATTTTGCGGTGATTCTTATTACATTTTGCGTTAATATTACATTTTGCGGCGATTATTACATTTTGCAGCGTAACAAGTGCTATGATTTAGCCTGCCTGAAAGCTCTCGTGATTTTCTTCTTTAGCTTTCTTTGTCTCGTATCTCCTTTTGTGCCATACACTGCAGAACGGGTGGCAGACCTTTCGCCTGTTGGTTTTTGCTCGTACAAACGTTACTAATAACAAATAATAAAAAAGAGAGGTGGCTTCCAAAAAGTGAAGCGGGCGGGGACGAGAAACGTTTTTTTTTACTTGGCCTACAGACCATTCACATGCTCGGTTGTCTGAGGGGAACTTTAGTCGTTCTATAGAAGTTCAGGGAAAGAAAAAGAAGTCGTTGTCTTGTGCTTACGTCCTCCACAAAACGTGAAATTACTTTCACGTTGTAGTCGTGCAGTGACGGCAAAGAAATGTACAAAAAAGCGTGATGCACGTGCAAAGTTTTGTTTTGCCAATCCAAACCTATAGATGGTTTTCACAGTGACGTCATCAAATTGTAAAGTCAAAATAGCGAGGTTTTACGAATTCTTATTTACACTAGGTTGAAGATAAACAAAAAGTTAATCTTTGTACAAGTTTTCAGTCCCATAGCATGTTTCATTTCGAAAATACAGCAATTTGAACTTCCGAGTTTTCAGAGTGCGTGACACCAAAATAGGAATGCTGTCTCGTTGAAAAAAAGTCTCTCCTCTTGATTTTCAGCAGTATAACCATTTCAAGTATTAGAAGATATGTTTATGCGCACGTAGGCTAGTTCTCGAGTGAAAAGAAGGAGCTTTTATAGAACAAGTGAACTCCTGATGTTTTTGTTGATTTTCGGCGGCCATATTGGTGCACCAAAACTGTGCACCAATATGGCGTCTCCATACAAAGCTCTACAAAGATGCGTGAAACGTTTCGGCAAATAACTCAGAAACTGTGGGCCAAAAAGACCTGAGACTTGGACAAATTGTTTAAAAATTAGTCTTTTATAACATATCATTTTCTTGACTTCTTTCACTGGACGGTTTTCAATTTATTTTTTTGTTGCGTGACAGTGAAAACGATCTATTGATTTTTTGCCGTTCTCATAGACGTCGCCGTCTTCGTTGCTTAATCTCCCTAATGAGTGTCGCAAAACGCCGGCGAAGATAAGTGTCAGTCCTCATCGTGTCAAAAAATGGCTGCTTTGCTAAAGTTTTAGTACACTCTTCTAAACATCTAAGGAAAAACTACAAGTACCTAAAGATGTTTCATTTTGAGGGATTGCTATCCCCCCGATCTTTTTGTCACTGTGCGCGAAGTCTACATCGCCCTGCGGCAGACAAAAGTGAAGAAAAAGCCAGGACCAGATGGCATACATAATATAGTACTCAAGGAGTTCGCATTTGAACTCGCGCAACTGATTGCTGATATGTATAATACCTCTTTGTGTGAAGGCGTTGTACAACCTTCTCTGAAACACGCAATTGTGTCCCCCCTGCCTAAACAGATGCCTCCCAAGTCTGTTGAAAACGACGTTAGGCCGATCTCCCTAACGAACCAGATGGCGAAAATAATGGAACGCTTTACTTTCACGAGGTCACTCCCTGGAATGTATGAAGATCTTGATTGTAAACAATTCGCAGCTGCAGGAATTTCAACCCACCATGCAATTGCATATGTACTCCACCTGGTCCTGGAAGCCTTAAGACTCTTTTTTGCGGACTTCAGAAAAGGGTTTGACCTTATAGACCATACCATTCTTTTGAGTAAATTACCCTTTTGTAACCTACACCCTTGCCTTGTAAGGTGGATTGCTGCTTTCCTCAAAGGTCGTTCACAGTCAGTTCGCATAGGCTCCGAATGGAGGTATTCCCCAAGGGACTAAACTGGGGCCTTTTACTGTTCTCTGTTATGGTCATCGACCTAGTGAGCATATGGCCTAAGCGCGCAAAGTACGTGGATGATCTGACGATTCTAGAAATCATCCCTAGAAACTCTCCATCATATTTGAATTGTATTGTGGATGATATCCAGTGCTTTTCTCACCGCAACAACATGCGCCTTAATCCAGCTAAATTTAAAGCCATGACGATTGACTTTCTTGCCTATAATAGTTGCACTTGGGGCCCCATCTGTACAGGCGGAGTTGTCATCGAGGGCGTCAAATCCTTTAAACTTCTCGGAGTTTATATTTCTGAGGATTTGACTTGGGGTGTTCGTTGTGACTACATAATCAAAAAAGCCAATCGTAGCCTCTAAAGAAGTGCGGCGTGTCGACATCAGACCTAATCACAGTATATTACTCTCTTATACGATCAGTAATTGAATACGCCTCGGTTGTATTCGCGAATCTTCCAAAGTATCTGTCTGATGGTTGGAGGGAATTCAAAAGCGGGCCCTTAGGATAATTCTTCCGAATTTACATTATGACGAGCATTGATACTAAGTGGCCTGCCGTCTTTAGAACACTGTAGGGTTCTGCTTGCGAATCATTTATGCGTAATTTAAAATCATCCAGCCCTGTGTTTGGCCTTGCCATGAGTGGAAGGGTATCTACCGTTCACTTGTACTCGTTACGAAGCTGCCGGAACTATAATAACAAAATGTGTAGGACAAAAGATTGTCAGAATTTGTATCTGTGAAATATTTAGATTTTTTGTCATAACTTAAATGTTAATTATGTGTAATTTGCGCACGATCCTGTTATCCAGCTCTTAGCTGCAAGGGGTTCTGAATAAACAACTCTACTCTACTCCACTCTAATCACAGAAAAGGATTTCATATTTACACACAATGTTGAAAAACATACATATACACATAGAGGTTTAAAGGTTTAACGGCTTGTTTATAGTGGAAAGTGCACTTAGCTTATCCAGCTAGTTTACAGATACTCCACTCAAATACTTAAAAACAAATAATTCAAATACAACATAAACAGGATTAAAAACCCCAACTGGCAGGAGGCAACCAGTTGGCAAGTTACAATACAATGGTACTTCGACTGGTACGGGCTGGATAAGAGCTGTTTCAATTTCACTCACATAGCTTATGAGTCATCAGGCTCTAAAGGTGATATGCTTTTGGCTTTTTTCATTTACTGACCCCAACTGACACACAAACGATGACATAAACGTTGACATTAACTGAAAAGGCGTCACTTAGGAGAAGGCCTTCGAATGTGTCTATATTTAATCAGCTGTATTCTTCGATATTTGAAATAAAAATGGTCACGTGTAAAGATATTACTTTCATTTGTGTCCTTTGTTTCAAAAGGCTGATAATTTCTTTTGAAATATACGACCGGTTTTTCAATGAAAATGAAATCTGAGATAGTTCAGTGGTAACGGTGAGTGACTGATGAGTAAGATTGTACTAAATAACCTTAAAAAAAGCAATTTTTTAGTCCATTGTTTATCAAATCCATTTTTAAATTCATTTTTAATTACCGACGACGAACTTAAACAGAGTAAAAGAGGTATAAGTAACATAAAAAATTAAAGTGAAGAAATTATGTTTTTTGTCTAAAACGAAACGCGGCGAAAAGGCTTAAAATTATGACGGTAAATTATTTTTCGAAGTGATATCCTTTCGTTTTTTTTCTTTCTTTTTTTTTATTACAGGAACGTCAAGAGAGTCCTAGTTTCTTTAAAAAACTGCTTTATTGTACTTTATCACCATTTTTCTTCAGTTTTGACTGAAATGCGAAACTGTTTGCTTAAGAATCGTGATGTACGAATTAAGGACAAACAAAGGACAAATTGAAGTATTACCCATTTTAACTTAAGTACACTTACATTTCGTTTCATTTATATTTTTTTTTCAGAGACTGGTCCGCCGACATTAATCTCGAAAAGAATGTTGATCCACGTAAGCTTCCTTGTGATATTCATGTTAAACTGGATCGAGCCTGCACACGAACAAGCTGTTCATCCGTTTCTTTACTTTTCATCCCAAGATGTCCATCGTTTACGAGAGAAAGCCAAAACGACCCATCGCGATATATTTGTTCGCTTGAGAACAGCAGCGCGTAGAATGAAAGCTGAACCATCGCGCTTTCTTCCACCAACCAACTGGAGCGTGTTTGCCAGGAGATGGAACGAAGATCATGGCAATAACTTTGCGGCCTTAGCCATGTACTGTGTTTTAAACCACACAGACGTCCAAGCAAGGAACGTAGCAATGCAGTTCTTTAATGCATTTGTCTCGTTGCCTAACTGGCGTGTCAGTGCTTCAATAAGGGATGACGTCCCTGTGGCACACAGCTTGGTTGCTATGGCAACCGCTTACGATTTTCTTTTCGAACACTTGAAGGAAGACCTTCGAATAAAAGCCCTTGCAAAGATTTCAGATGTTACAAAAGAACTTTACGAGAGATCTTTCAAACTCGCTTGGGGAAAACAGTACATTCAGAATCATGTTGCTACTAATTACGTTGCACTTTTTACAGGTGCATTAGTGGTCGAACCCCACATCAAAGAAGCGAAAGTTTGGAAAGAAAGAGCTAATTTTATGCTGAGGAGAACCATGTTTCTTCTTGATCAAATCGTCGATGGGTCTATGGAAGAGGGCGTGGCTTATGGCTCATACACCACGCGATCACTGACTCAGTATATTTTCTTGGCTAAGAGACATCTCGGAACTGATTTGACAAACAACATCTGGTTGCGAGAACACTTCTGGTTCTTATACCACACAATTCTTCCAAGTTTTACAGAAACTGTTGGTATTGCCGACTCAAACCAAAACTGGTTTTACGGACCCGAAAGCCAGCTTGTTTTCTTAGATAGTCACGTTATGCGAAATGGGTATGGCAACTGGCTTGCCAAAAAAATCCGCATGTTACGTGTTGAGAATTCTACAATGGAAGGAGCCTTCGCGCAACGTTTTTGCACACTTCACACGGAGTTTATTTTCTATAATGCAAGCATTCCAGAAAAGGAACCTCCTAATACTTCAACTCCTCAACTTCATGTTTTTGACGACTGGGGTGTTGTGACCTATGGAGGCGGATCCTTGGGAAAAGGCCGCGAAAAAATTACATTTCTTTCTTTAAAATCAAGCGTTTTGCACGGAAGAACCATAAATGGCATTGTAAGACATAAGCAATATGACTGGATATCAGGATGGCGTAATTTCAACCCAGGACATGAACATCCAGATCAAGGTTCCTTTGTTTTTGTACCTTACGGTTTTCCCGTTCATTACCGAGGCCCTTTATGGACCCAAATACACATGGCTCAATAACGCTCTGCTATTTGGTCCCACGACGGAAACGACGTGTTCTGGGCCTTTTGAAGGACAAATTGGCGAATGTGGCAAATGGTTAGCTTTCAAAAACGATGCAATCTGGTTCGCTGATGCGGAAATTGTTGCTGCCTCTAATACCAAAGAAATAGTTTTTATTAGTGGCGAGTTTAGTGGTTGGTACAGATCTGAGTTGGCTCTCTCAAGCGTGTATAGATCTATAGTCCTCTTAAATCCTGGAGTTCTTTTGGTCATTGATCATATTGAGAAAACATGGAATAGCTCAACTCGATACGCAGGGGCTTTTTTCCATAATCGACACTCTTCTTTTGAGGTGCAAGAAGACCAAACTGGAGATCAGTTAGCTTCGATAATGTTAAACAGCAAGACTCATCTGGTTTTTTGGACAAACGCTCATCAAGGGCAAAGCACCGTTCAATCACAAAGCAACGAATGGGGGGCAGAAGTCGGTAAAAGGAAAACTCACTTCCTCAATATTACAACTAACTTAGCTGAGAGAAGGACGAGAATAGCATATCTGTTTGTCGCTCCTGGGAATTTGGTAACCAAACCGAAATTGCAGGGAAATAACATCGGAGCTAAGGCAGTTGTAGAAATTAATGGGATCTCGTATACTGTATCTATCTCCACAGACTTTCAAAAAAGCTGTGAATTTCTACGCTATGAGGGCATTGCAAGAGTCGACGTGGGAAATAAGTCTCCAATTATTTTTAAAAGAAGAAAACATCTGCATTCTTCTGTCTTCAGAGAAACCTCTTGCAGGGCAAATGTTTCAAAGATGAGTTTTATCATTTTGTTTATATGGTCTATAGCGATTGTTATATTACTGTTAGTGTTCATAAAAAGTTCCCGCCGGCGGGTATTTAAATGCAACAACCGCATATGTGGTCCACTGTTTATTTTTGGCATGATATTTATGTGGATTTTTATAACGTGATAGGCACATATGCATTTTTCCAAACATTGTTCAATTACGCTTGGTGTCCAAAAACACTGCAAATCCATATATACTTTGCATAAACGAGTTTGTGTCGTTCGTGTTTGGTGTTTTGTGTTACGTACTAAACGTTGTTGACAAATGCGAACAAAATGCACTAACAGCTAGAGGCTGATTTTTGGTAAGGGGGCTTTTTTCAACTTGTTCTTTCTGAATATGCCATCCAATCCGCAATTTCACAAATTTGACTGTGTGACGTCACTCTTCTCTTCTCTACTCATCTCGAAAGTCAAATTAAAGTGTTTTGCAACTGTCTTTGCCACTAAATACAGGTAAAGACAAAACACGGACTCACTGGAACCTGTGACCCTCATCGGGTGAATGACTTCTACCAGGAGCCAATAATCCGGAGCGAGCAACTGCAAAGCTAGGCACATGTCAGGGGGTTTTTACGGACCAGTTTACTTTTAGACACATATGGGGCACTTTTTCCTGCGAAAATAGAATCCCCACCAAGAATAAGGCCCGTTTCAAACGTCGTGCTACTGCCGTGCCCAACTCAGTTGATCGAACTAAATTCGACTTTAGCACGGCAGTAGCGTGACGTCTGAAACTAAGCCGTGCTACTGCCGTGTAGCACAGCAAGCCTTGCCGTGCTACACGGCAGTAGCTCGACTTGGTTTCAAACGTCGTGCTACCGCCGTGCCGAACTCAATTCATAAATTAATATATAGATTTAGCCAGGGCTAAAAGCGAAGCTCCAATTGTAATAAATTTATAATTTAAATCAAACAACAAACTTTTAATCCACAAATCATTCAACTTAAGGGCACATTCATGTGACTTTTGAGGGAAAGGCTAAGTTATTTTAGAGTGAAACATCTTACATCGAATTGATAACCTTATATGTGCACCCAAAAAATAGCAAACATCTTCGATCACATTCAAGATCACAGTAGATTAGGCCTCGAAAACAAATTCTTGGAAAACAAATCACGCCAAATTTTTTTGCGTTCGACAGGTTTACTTTACAAATTCTTGCCAACAAATCTGGGGGTGTTTAAACCAACCTTTTATAATTTTTATACACCACATTTGAGGTGAAACAGTACTATTTATCATACAGAGCTCGGACAGAATGCGGTATTTCACAATTTTTCAAGACAAATTGCACTCCGTCAATATTCAGGACGAGCCAAACCGTTCAAAAATTTCAGAAAATTTCCAAAATCACCCAGACAGCCAGCTGGTTCTCGTTTCTATAGTGCGAGCTGTCGGTGTGGTCGAGTGTTTGAATGAACTTTAACAGAGTTACGCTTCAACATAATAGCGAATTTATTATTATTTGTTTTGTTATTTAATGGTTTCCGTTATAACGATGTGTAATCTTATAAAGCGTTTGATACGCGCGACATTTTTGAGTACTCCTGCATGCGATGGTCATGAACGATGAAAACAAACGGCACGGACAAGCGATTAAAATTGCAAGAGAGACTACTAACAATCAAAAAAAGAGATATAATTCCGTGAAACATTTACAGAGACAAGAATTTTCATTCATGAAGACAAGTATTAAAGTGTCTCTAAAAATCCTGAGTCTTTCAGCGTAAAGCTTAAGTTTATGTTTTAGCCGGCTTCCCAGCGCGGTGTTTACTGTTTTCGAAGGTGAACTCCTCGAAGCAAGAAAATCGCTCAAAGTTTTCTTTCTACAGCCAAATTTATAACTAAATATCCTCCGGAACGTTTTCTTTCTATTTGTGGTGAGCAAATATATCTGAAGGCTTTTTAAAGTTCTGTAAGCTTATATGAAACCTGCTACTAGGTCAGATCATTGACTCAAATCCTGCAAACGTGCATAAACTTAACGCAGGCGGTGTGCGTCACGAGATTTAACCAATCAGAATGCGTTATTTTCGGAGTAGATTTCGTGCTCGAGAAGAGCAGTTTTGAGAGGTACACGAGTTGAGATTTTCGTCGTTTTTGAAGATTGTAATCATTTTTTCTTAATCAAAATTCGCTATAAAGTTAGCGAATTAATTTATCTTAGTGCTGGTGCAGTTATTTTTTAAGAAGAAACGTTTATTCGGCTTTGCGACCATTTCAAAGGTGACGGTCTCGTGTGAGACGCCATGTTGTTTTGGTTGTAAATTTCACTGCTTTTCTTGGACTTGTAGCTCCTTACTGTTATTGATTGTTGTCAATATTTTCGGTCCGTTAGTGAGTTTAAGTAGTCTTCTTTGACAATTTCGGGGTCTACCTGGGTCTACCCCGTCGGGTTTTCCCGCTAGAGGCCGTGGAGGACACACTGGTATGAAGAGATCGACCCAGCCAAGTGGCTCCACTCCCGGGAAACCGGCTGGTAAAGTCAACAGAACTGGAGGTCAAAATAACATCAAATCGAGAAAGAATTTGTTTAATTTCAAGCCAGAAAAGGTAAAAAGAGTCGAATTACACGAATTCCTTCTGATTTTGTATTTGAGTCAGTTAAATGGTCTTTTATAAGATACTTATTTGTCATTATTGAAGAATGTTTTTCACGTGTGAATAAATTATACATGTACAAATGTAGCCTCCAACAAGAGATTGGCCAGTATCCATAGATTGTGGATTAGAATCCATTATTTCTTGTAGTTTTACTCAGATAACATTAGCAGTAATTTTATGTTTTCACACTCGCACTGTGATGAAATGAAACATTTGACAAAATTTTAAAAAAAAAAAATCATAAAATAAAGTGTGGCTTTAGAGATGTTACACCAGCCACCTCCACCACAGGGTTTATCAAGGATGTCTTTTTGTTTGTGTGTTTATATGTAGGTTTACTTATGTTACCATTTATTTAATATCTTCAAGGTCCCTCATCCACCTCAGTCCCCAGTTTGGTCTGTGGAGGAAAGGCGAGCATTGGTTGAGTATATTGCTCTATTTACCCCAGTGGAACAAGATCAATTGTTTAAATGGCCTTCTTTCAAAGACATCAATTTCTGGGAAAAATGTGCAGATGCTCTGGCCTGTACAACTGGAATGCCACGACGATCAGGTAAACATATTTCACTCCAGGCCGTAGTAGGGCATAATTTTTGGTCGGCAGGATAATAATTATATGCAAGAGGTTTGTCCCCTAGTGGCGGTGGTGATAATGATGATGATATTGATGATGTCTGGGTTGTTTGCTCTTAGTCATTCAAAACATCAGCTTTTGAATACATTGATAGTGTGCGATCTCCCACACAACTCAACTAGTTATTTTATACAATGTAATAACTCTGTAATGAAGAGATTATAACATAGTGGAGCAGGCCTGATAGTGGTTTGTCTTAAAAATAGGGTGGAGGGAAGGTAGCAGTTGCTGAAGGTTTTAGTTCAAAAGGAACTTACAGTGGCTTACAGTAAGTGAGGTGAAACAAACCGATTTATATTTTCTTTTCTTTTTCAGGGAGTGCATGCCGTTATCAGGTCAACTCCTTCCTGCGTAAAAGGTATGCAACACTGGAGGAAGCAGAAGATGACCTCCAGGTCAACTATTTTAGTGGTGGATTGCAAGACATTCATTATGAAAATTCATCAACACTAACATCTCCTGGGAATGTAAATTCGACTCCACAGGCGATGCTTGAGAAGAACACCCCATTATCTCCAATATTGGCGCACTCTCCACATGCCAATTCAACAAACCATGAGACATACAATCATGGAGATACCATTGCCAAGGTTATTAAACTGTTGACATTGATGACTTCACGTATGAGAGGGGACTTGATCCAGAACTTATTTTGGCAGTTCATGTTTTTAGAACTTGATCATGATTTTCGAGCATTTATTCCTTCTGACTTTATTAAACTATGCTGCAAGGGCATTAATGTACTTCATAGCAATGGCAAAGAAAATGTTCTTTATTACTTGGCCAGGGACTTGGAATGTCACGGAAAGATGGTTCAGGTCCACGGCTCCCTATTGACAAGATGCCGTTTGGATTATTAAGCTACAATATTCGCTATTTTGCTATGGACACTGTGAACAACATTTCATCAGACCCCATTTTGTGGAGGGGGACAACTATGTTCTCCAACTTTGGTCATAAATGGATTTGCTTACAGAGGGACCAGGGTTTGCCTATGATGAGACTGTTGTTGATGATTCCTCAGCTGCAGCTTGTAATAGCACCAGCAACACAAACAGCAGTGAGCAAGGTTCCTCAAGTATCCTTCAACAAGCATGGAATGAAACATTTCAAGTGGGTACCCAGAATGGGGTACAAGATGAGGTTGAAGACCAAGATACCACTAGAGAGAAAGTTGGGGCAGATGACTGCCTTGATGTAGAAACCCTTGTTGACACAGATGACCCTCTTGAGGTTGGAGCCATTGTTCAGACAGGAGATGGGATTGAGGTTGAAACTGTTGTCGAGGCAGGAGACCCTCTTGAGGTTGGAACCATTGTTGAGGTAGGAGATGGGCTTGGGGTTGAAACAATTGTTGAGGCAGGATATGGGCTTGAGGTTGAAACCCTTGTTGAGGCAGAAGACGAGCTTGAGGTGAACGACCAGGTCAATGAAGAAGTGAGCTACCTTTGGGCACGACTTGGTTCTGAAGAAAAAGAACAAATTGCAAACGGCGATAGACCAATAGAACTGGAAACATTTCATGGTATTCGCCCACAGGCACATAAAAAGAAAAGGACAGAAGTGGATCCGATGAAAGCTAAAGTCAATGTTGCAGGTCATTCTGTAAGGACTCTTCAACGTCGTATACAGGCTGCTGAGTTTTCAAGAGACACAAATGTTCAGGTGAGTGCACATATGATTAAATAGATATGAAATATATTTGAAAAACATATATATATATATAATTATACTCCAAGAGCTAGGTTATTCGAACATTTACTGCAACTCTGAGTTTCATGCTTCTTGCGAAGCAATCTTCAGGCAACAAAAAAATGTAAATGTTCGAATAACCTAGCTCTTGGAGTATAATTATTCTTAGCTCTAGCTCTGCTATTGAGCACTTTATAGTAGATGAGGATTTCTTTCCACTTGTTATTCTTTTTTTCTTGCTAGGTCGCTGTTCTTAAGAAGATTAAAGAAAGAAACAAAAACGGACGTTGGTGGATTAAAGCAGATGCATGTGACCTGCGAAAGGGACTGCGTGAGTCAATGCGTCATGAGTGGGCAGGAGATTGTGACCTGGGAGATGGAAAGCTTCAAACTTTATATCAGGAATACATGGACAGAAAAACCTTCTATGGTGGATTAGGACTTAAGGATCAAGAGTAAGAATGAAAGAAGATATGGCGCTTGTGATTTCTGGTTTGGATAACGATTTAAGGTTTCTGGTTGGTGGAGAAAAGCTGCAAAAGACAAGTATGCAGCTAAACAACGTCAGTCAAATGCTTCTGAAGATGGCATGTTTGCATTGGCTTGGGAGTGTGAATGCTTCCAGACTCTCATTAACATTAACAAAGACCTAAAGTCTTCAATTTCCAGCCTGCACTTAAGAATTTCAACAAACCAGAGAGATGGTAATATTGCTGGTGATCTCACTTCTTTACGCCAAAGGCTTCTTTCCTATGCTAAGGATCTTTTTCCAAGCATAGAGAAGCTGCCTCTCATCTCATGGTGTTCATGATAGCCGATGAAAACGCGACATGAAGCCCTATGCTGTTCCTGTACGATTTATACCTTACCACAGTGTGACTGACAATAAACTGCGTGAACTGTGTATGGAGCTACGGAGTGCCATGGTAAATTTGGGAATGCTTGTGGTTGGTGAGTTAAGATTTTTCTTTAATTGTCTCTGTTAACTACCTTAAGTTTATACAACAGAAAGGGGCTGCTCTGCTGCTTAAAAGCCACCTTTCTCAGACCAGACTGGCATAGCGCTGAGTATATTGGTACTTTTAGAGTGCATAGAGCCTGTTGAATTTTTAAATAATTGTCATTTTTTTACTCAGCAACTGAATGGTGATTTGCATCTTCACCCGCCCCCCCCCCCCCCCACCTCCCAAAATTGTAATTTGAAATAAGCCAAACAACAATTTATTTATCTGATTTTTGTTTGTTTTAGGCACTGTCACAGATGGAGAATTTAACTCCATCCGCACTATGGGATCAAAAGAGCTATTTCCATAATTCAAGTGATGATGGATTCAAAGTCAGAGGCTAGAAGCACCAATGTTAATGCCATACGGAGGTATTTCACACCAGTTGCAGTCCCAGGTAACTTTTCTTTAACTGATGTTTTATCTATGCCAAAATCTGACCACTGGAAATTCTTCACTATCATATGTGTGTGTGTATGTGTGTGTGTGTTGTAGGTGGAAATGAAATTCAGGTTAAAATGATTTCAACCTAGATTGATTTGAATCTCCTTTGTTTCAAGAGGCAATTCGCATGTATTTTAAAACCTTAACTTTTCTTCCTAACAGGTGCCAATGGGACATTTTCTGTAAGAGGTCAGGCTCAACACCCAGCCATTCCGGTTGAGGACATTGTATGGCTTTATGACTTCATGAATGCTGATGGCAATCAAGTACCATTTGAAAGCGCCATCCACATTTTAAAACGGAAGCTGTTTCCTGCCAATTATGACCCTTATCCTTGGGATGCAAAAAGTATATGCTGTAGTTTGTAATATCTTTCTTGTTTTATGAGCACTATTACCCTCAAATGGTACGGCATGAAGTCCAACTACTAATTTAAAATTGCATATTAAATAACAAAATTTAAAAATGAAATTATTATTACATTAAATCTCTGCCTGTGCACGGGCTGTTATAGAGGATCAGTAGGGCCAGTTTATAGGCTACCCATGGCCTAAGGTGCCATGTACTGTCAATGTACCTTTCAGTTCTATTTATCATTTATTTTCAATTGTTTCTTTTCCTTTAAACAGTGGCTGAAGAGGATACCAAAGGTTGTCTTAAGTCTTTGATGGCAACATACTTGTTCCGCTACAAAATAAAACGAATGAAAGAAGAATTAAATGTGGACTTCAGCAAACACCTTTACCAGCCTGAATTGTGTGATGTCACTGGGGAATACATACATGAGAGAGAAGACCACAACCATGTTCTTAAACGTATCACTGAATGTCTTCGTGCAGGTGAAATCCCAGGGGTTGACACCCGCTACTTCAGAGATGCCCTGCATGATGCTCATTCAGGTTAATAACAATTATTTGTGTTGTGTGCGTAGTCTATTAAAGGCCCTTGTTCATCCAAAATGCAATGTGCGCCCAAGCTTATTTTTTGCACTGATGGAAAATCTAAAAATTAACGTTCCAGGCAATCATAATGCTACATTGAACAATTGAACCTGTTTTAAAACAAAAACACAAACACACACAGCAGATTGGGTGAACATGTACCTTTAATCATGATGTTTTGATAATAATGATTCATTTGACCCCCTCTGGGTTTAAATGAATTCTTGTATTCATACCTGTGTACTACAGGTATATTGATGACATAGAAAATGGCATTCTGACATTTCTTGCTTTGATTATTTTTTGATAGTTCGTGAAAGGGTTAATAGCCTTTTTTTTTCTTTTTTCATTATCCTTATATGAACTGATGTAATTCATTCTAATAATTACTATCCCTTTAACTCCCAAGGGTGCCAAAGAAAAAAAAAAAAATTCAAGAAAAATACCAGATTTCATTTTGTAAAATATTGAAAAACTAATGTTTCCGTAAAAAATGTACTGCTGAAGAGGTTTCATTTGAATGGTCACACCATACGATTTTGTCCACAGACTCAAAAGTTAGAACTAGTGCTTTACATGTCTCCATAATTATTGACTGTGGAAGTGAAAGGGTTAATATTATTAATGTTCTTGTCATGACCATGACAACAAAATTGCTTTGACCTACCACATGTACATTTTTTTTTCTTTTCACTGAAAATTTCTCCAAAATACAAAAGGAATTTGCTTACATACAAAATATGTAATTGAGCAGTATTTAAAAAGGAATATCAAAAGTTTTTGGAAGCCTCAGCAACGGCATTTTTTTTTTAAATACAGGTTTAACTTATGAGGCTTTAACTGGAAAACAGAAACAGTCAGTACCACATTGTGAACAGGTGTTTTCAAAGGGTGTACTGGAGTTCATGCAAAGGAATGGCCATACTTCAGAGGCACACTTTGTTGAAACTGTTCAAACTGGCATAAGGCGGCAGATGGACGGGGGACTATCAGAGGAAACACGGTCAAAGTATAACAATGACATGATCAATTTTCTGTTGACTGATTGGATGCCCTGGCATGAGTACGAAAGGGACTTTTCAACTATTGATGTCATGCGCCCTATAAAGGGTATTAAAGGTTTCACTAGAGAAATTGTGGTTGCTTTGATTGCGAACTGTGAAAGCCTTGAACTCCGTCGAGCAGAGTATCAAGAGAGAGGTTTGCCCCGAGCACCCACGCAAGCAGCACAGATGACGTTGAAGGCTTCATTGCACATCTCCATGATCAACTTGAGATGTGTTTGACCACAAGGAATTTTAGAACAGCAACCCAAAATTCTAAATGAGTTTACCAAGAAGATAGACCCAGAGCTTCAATTTTACTACTGGACAGGACACCGACATCGATTCACAACTGCCCCACTGCCTTCCTTCAATGATGCATCAGGTCAAACAGAAAGATTGGACAGGGTTAGGTTGTCAAGACGTTCTGATCCAGGGGTTTTGTGGCAAATAGGGCATCCTTGCCACAAAGAAATTCTCTGACAGTCAGGGCTTCATTTCACAGAGCACCAGAACAATTACCTCCACCACCAACAGTGTAGCATAAGTTTATTAACTTATAGTTTTGCATATTGATGTTAGCCTTAGTAAACTAAAATTGGGACAAAGATAATGCACTTTTCTAACTTATTTACATTTACACGTGTAAAGTTTTACTGGACTTTTCTTGAGGCCCTGACAACTTTGGAGCTCCAGGGTCCCTTTTTAGTGATATTTAAGGTTACATAAAAGCCAACTAACAAGTAGTTTACTCTAAAGCGAATGCGTGCAACAGTTACTTTGATGTTGTTTCTTTCAATGATAGGGTGTATGTCACTTGTTAACTCTTTGGCAATGTAACCAACTTTGTTCCAACCACTACCACAGTTTATTAATACGGCTATTGCATTTTGGTCATAATCATTTTCAGGCTCTGGTTGGAGCTGCGCTTGTACATCTTTGTTATTTTCCAAACACTCGTATGCATTTTTAAGGATAATTTGTCGTCCTTTATATGCAGTACCAAGTACTTTGAAAGGAACAGTATGCTCAATTTCTGAAGAATCGTTCTCCTCATTTGAATCATCAGAATCATCAGCATTAACAATTGAATGATCCTCCGGCTCTACTGGTTCAGACCGTCTAAATTCCCAAATGACCAAATATGTGATGTTTTCAACCACAATGTTACACCATTTTTGAGCAATGATTTCATCTCCACATTTTGTCCGTCCACTGTCATCAGCTTGAATAGCGCAGGCCACCCTGTCCTTCTACCAGTTATAGAAACAGTTCCTTTTACAAATTCTATCGTCAGAACAGGGAATGACGGAATAGTCCACTCAATGTTATCTTGTCCAAGACTTGAAACTGTTAATGCCAGGTCTCTAGGCTGCCACAAACCCTTCTACAGAAAAAAAATGGTTGTAATAAAAAGCATTCCTTATAGAGTACTAAAGTGATGACGTCATAAAAATGAAATTTCTGAAATTATGGGATTTGTCAGGATATTCTGAAAGAACAATGTCCAAGAGACCTACTTGCCAAAAATGAGCATTTTGGGGCAAATTGTCTCTGAGATCGTAGCCCAGTTATACTCAGAAAACTCCCTACAAACCCCTCTAATTTTTTCTTGGGTCGACCCAAAAATATTTAGAAGGGTTTGTATGGAATTTTGTAAGCATAACTAGGCTACGATCTCAGAGACAATTTGCCCCAAATGCTCATTTTTGGCAAGTAGGCCTCTTGGACATTGTTCTTTCAGAATACCCTGACAAATCCCATAATTTCAGAAATTTCATTTTTATGACGTCACACCTTAGTACTCTATTTCATGCTGTATAAGTATTAGTATAAATTATGTAACTAAGTGCACTGCATGTGAATAGCTGTGATGAGCAAGCTTGTTTAGTATATTTCAATTAATAATGGTGTCCTTAGTTATTTTTTGTCTTTCTTCAGTTCTTTTTGGATTAAAGGAATGAAGAAGGAAGCATTTTCTTGAGAATTAGTTATTTGTCACATTCATGTGGGATGAACTGAAAAAGGCCAATGTTATAGCACATTTTTATTCCACAATAGAAACTAAATGATTGTAAATAAGCCACTTCTAAAAACAACACATGGTCAAGAGTTTAGAAGGTCACTTGAGACTTCTCAGTATTTTATCTGTAATGTTTAAGTTAAAAGTTTTTCTGAATAAAAATAGTTTAAAGATGTGATGCATACTCCGCTTTATCAGTTAATAAAATAGAAAGAATAAATTAGTTGTTAGCATATAATTTACCTTGATGGGAAGTGCAAAGGTATTCCTGATAGTTGTGCTCTCCTGGGATCAACATTACCCACAGCAAGGTTAACTGCATACTCATTTGAGAGAAGGCTAATATGATATTAAGTAATCAACAAAACACAATAAATGGATTATTTTCTATCTTTGAAAAGCTAGTTTTTTAAAATGCATAAAATGATTTTCAAAAGACCGTGAAACAGTTACTAAGTTAGTAGGCACTAGTACACACTATTAGACATTAATTCCATGTTTTCTTTCTTTCATTGTTTTCATTGTTTTAGCTAATTTTGGCTAATTTTGATTAATTGCTAGATACTGTTTCACGGTCTCATGAAAATCACTCTAATGAAACTGTACAACAACTGACTATCTGATTTTACACAGTTTTCAGCACACCATCAATTCAAATCCAATTATTGTAAATTATTCCATGTGAATGCCATACAGCAAAAATTCTCAGGCTACTTTTTAAATACTTAATTTCGTTTATGAAAATATTTTTTAGAATAAGAAATTCTTTTAGAATAAGAAATTCTCTCGCCCAGACAATCATAGCAGATAAAAACAGTGAGCAAGAGCACTTATAGTGAGTAATTATAATTACTTAAATTGGATACATTCCACAAGGGTTCAGAAAAGCTTCCTTATCTGGTGTTTGTCCCCAAGGCGTAAGTGGCATGGTTTCTGCATTTATAGGATTAATCACTGTCTGGTGACGAAATATTGCCTTGGCCCTTTGAAATCCACTACTGTAGTCTGACGGGGCAAATCGATTTCTCTGTAAAACAGCTAAGAAATCTGTTTTTTTTTCTTTTGTCACGAGCTTGTGGGCAGTATGGATACCAATGCCACGTACATTTTCTAAGTAGTCACAACCTGCAACAATGCACATGTCCAGGAATTCTTCCTGTGTCAGTGACAAATGTTGCAACACCTTTCCTCTAACTCGATTACTTCACACACACCATCGAGTCGCAACTTGAACAAAACCTATAGATAGATAGGGAAATTAGGGGTGTTCAGGAAAACCCTTCCTTATTTTTATTCATGGTCTTTTGTGTTCAACGGAGAAAACCAAAGGTAATAGTAATAATAGTATATGCATTTATATTGCACAGGCTTCATGAGTATACCTGTATGATCGCCTGCGCAAAACATTGAGTTCATAAAAATAAAAATGTATACAATTTATAACTAATTCTAAGTGCTACTAATTTCAAATTGATACTTGTACAAATTAATAAAATTGTATAATCGAAAAAAAGAACCTAATGACAATAAAAAGAATAAGAAAATGATTAAAAATTACAGAAAGCCTCTAAATTTTTTTTTCAGTAAAACCTTTAAAGTGTTCAGAGATCTGCTGCTATTTGCAATTGGGTTCTAGTTTATGAAATTAATAGTTACGATATAAAAAGGACTAAAACTATAAGCTTATAGTTCATTCTGTTGAAAATCAAGTAAACACAGCCAGGCTTTGAATAAGCATTTGGATGATAAATTGTATGGGTTATTCAATGTACCTTTTGGCATCCATAAGCAAGAAGGTCGGAATCCTCTGAGATTGCAATATCTACATAGCCATGCTCATAAAGTAATGCTATCTCTGCATCAGCCTCGTACGGAGCTACCACATAATCAATAGACTTTTGTCGGCAAGTCTATAAATGAAAAGAATAAAAAATTATCTTAACGAGGTCATTCAATTTTTAATTAAAAACAATACAATATTTAATTATTAAGAAGTCTAGAAAAAAATGTATTTTAAGCTTACTGAAATGATAAACTTTATGCCAAAATTGAGACTTAGACTTACTTGAATAAACCCACAGACGAGATCGTGGTTAATTTCTGCAGCTGCAGCCAAAGCGTTTCTTGCCTCAGTCACCTTTCCACTGCGCCGAAGTTGGTCAGCTTTTTGCTGTTGTTGTTTTCTTTGCCTAAAGGAAGAAGATTTATGGGAGATCAATGTCTGCTGAAAAAAAATCATTTCTACTAAAGAAAATTAGACAAAAGGCTTAAATATTTGAACTGAGCTTCAACTGTCAATGCAAAAAAATTCTCTCACATTGCTCTGTTATCACGCTCTCTGTCCTTGCCCGGTAGCGGCAATCCGTCGAACACGACCAACGGTCGAATTTTATTCCTTTCCAGTAGATCCAGATAAGAATTGCAGATCTCCTTCACTCTAAGAAGTAAAAACATTAGTTAAAATGCAATACAAATTAAGACATAGTAAAACTTTCATATTAAAAGTTCTCACCTTCGATCGTCTCCGAATTGCGAATAACTGATCGCAATGGCCTTGTGTAACCAACAAGACGCATCTACGGCCGCCACGAGACCTTTAAAACTGTCTAAATAGCTGTTTTCAGTGACGTCTTTCAGAAAAGGAAGCAAGGTTTTAATTCCCATTCTATTGTCTCTGTATGTGCCAAGAGCTCGCTGAGATGTTCACTCGCTGGTGTCAAGCGGGAAATGAGCGCCGCCACATTTTTACCACATTTTTACCCATCACGTATTGCGGGTCGTGACGCACACCGCCTGAACTTAACGCATAAACTGTCAGCGTGAACAGTGCAAGACTTCATGAAACACAAACATCAAATACAATAATTACTTAGGCTTACCATTCGAGATTCAGTTCCTGAAAGCTATCAAGGGAACCACAGTTGCTTGAGACTTTTAAACCCTCTTACGCATTAAGCAAGGTGAAAAACGAAAACGATGCCATCCGAAATCGAATTACCGAATTTTGACAAGCGACGCATTTCTCAACCAAAACCCGGCAAACAAACCAGCCATGAATAACAGAAGACTCTTGATAGCAGCTGTATTTCATTTTTTACCTCCAGAGGAAAAAGACAGTTAAAAACATCACAAGTTGACACAAAACTCTGTCAGCTTCAGCTGTCAAAGTAAACTACTTTCAAGATGCTGCATAATTTTTCCGCATAAACTCACCTGTCAAATTTTGACCAATCAGAGCATAAAAATTGGACGTAGAGCGTGACCAACGCGTGACCATGGTAAGATAAGGTCTTCCCCGCCTGTACTTTTAAAAAAACTGGATGAATTTTCGCTTCCGAGGTCAGTTTGAAATCAAAATCCTAATAGTGCGGGGCCATAGTGACATAAACACAACATATTTGATATGAATCCTTGGAAAAAATAAACTTGAGCCTGCGATCATTTGAAACTGGTAATTTGTCAGCGGATAACTTTAAAAAAATACTCGACCTCGATGGGTCGATACTTGAGCCCGCGGTACGGCCAGGTGATACTTGTCAGCGGATGCCCTGTTTTGATAGCTGTCAATTGATCACAACATTGATGTGCAGCCTGTGCAATTAGTTTTCTCTTGGGCTCCCAAACTAGCTAAAAGTGTGAGTAAACATTGGTTTTCCTGTGGTGCGGACGGACGGCGGGCGGTCGGTGTACGGTCACGTGATTACCAAATTTTCTGGGATGGGTAGATTTACTTAGCAATGGGGCTCCGCCCACGCGCGCGCGCTTCGCGCGCGCGTGGAGCTCCGCTATAAATACATTAGAATATAATTAAAAGTTTGCTAAACCGTTTCTTTATTTTAAATTCGACGTCTGAAACCAAGTCGCGCTGCGGTCGAGCTACAGTCGAGCCAGCTTAGCACGGCAGTAGCACGACGTTTGAAACACGCCTAAGATATCAAAAAGGAAAACTAAACGTTATTAAAAGGCAAAAATATCATTTTTAGGTCTGTAGGTTTTGCTGACTGGTTTGTGGAATTTAAAAGATATTCAAAATTCGCGCCAAAAGCGTTCTTAAAATAGACTGGTCCGTAAAAACGCCATGATACGACCGTATGGAAGTTGCTCGCTCTGGGTTATGGGCTCCTGCTTCTACTGTTTATTTAAGCCCCCGTCCACACTTTTTCGGATATTTTTGAAAACGGACATTTTTTTCGTCGTTATAGCCTTCCAACCGCAAGTAAACGGCATTTTCGGGCACCATAAAGGGCAAATTTTTAAAACGCGGGGTCCCAGAGGTGAGATTTTTGAAGACGCCGGCTTCTCGTTCACGTTTAGATGAACCAAAACGGAGGTTTTCGGGTACAATGATCTCATACATCATGTGCTCGTAGCATTACGCATGCTCTGTAGAGGATGCTATCGTATTTCCATCTTTTTATAATTTAGCGTTTTCAAGTGGATACGCAAATACGCAACATGCGACATATGTTGGCGTATTTTTTCGAAAATATCCGTTTTCAGAAATATCTGGATTTGAGTGGAAAGGCCTATGGTTTGACCATACACTAAAAACTGTATTCTAATAAAAACAGTAAGCCTGGACAGGAGTGTCAGTAAATCTCACACTTTTCTTTCTATAACTTCTGTAAGACCAATCTAGCAGGTAAAAACTTTTATTAATTTCACGTAGTGATTATATGTACAGACGCAAGTCTAATACTACGCGAGATGAGAGGTATTTTAATATGTTAGGCTTAAGTAACTTTTATCTTTATTGCTTTTGAAATACGAAATTACGCCTCAAGAAAACATTTCGCTTTTAATTAGGGTCTTAGGTCTGGATGCGGAAAACTGGCGTTTCTACATACTCAGCCAAAGGGCGCCTTTAATCCAACATGAATGTAATTTCTGGTTACTCTTCTTCTTTTTTTATTATTCAGCTTTAAAACTTTTTGCATTTCAGTCTCTAAGCCGATAAACTCAGAGCGTGAGAGACAAAGAAATTGGCTTTGTGGCAGATGTTGTCTCTTATTTAAACTGTCAATAAACTATTTGCTAATTTTAAATGAAGATATGATCGTCGATGTTGTCATTGCAATTTAAGCAATTGCAAATAAACCCGAAGAAAATGTCGGGACTTCAACGGGATTTGAACCCCCCGCCTCTAGGTTAGTGCTGCATTGCTCTACCATTTGAGCTATAAAGATCCATACATATTTACCATTTGCTGCTCTTGTATTGCCATCTTCGCGTTGGTTATAATTATGCTAAAAGGGTTTATTCCGTTTCGTTTAATTCTGTGGCAATCCGTCTTTCCTTTTACTGGTTAACATGCAGGTATTGAGGCACTAACGTTATCCTAAGGAAAAATTTTGCCGTAGTGGAAAATGACCCAAGATGTTCGATTATACATTCAGTGAACTGTTTTTAAATATATATCCACTCATCCACCCCAGGGGTAGCCTCCCTCGCAGCCGTTTTTTTAGTGTCGTCACGCAACGTTCCTCCCCCACTCCACATGAGAATGATTATTACACTAGAGACGTAGAGACTCTTTCACTCTCTGAAATTTGGGCAAGAGTTTGGGGAACTTGGGACAGAATTTCATCATGCGTTTTTGTAGCTGGTCTTGTCTAGTCTCACTATACGAGACGGGTGCAAAACGCATTACAGATCCGATAAAGTTATCTTTTCTGCAGTTTGTCTTTCTTTTCCTGATCCAAATGAAAGGGTTGGGATATCATTAGTTCATTAGTTAGTTGTTGATATCAGTAGATATGCCGGAAAGGGTAGGGGGATCTTTTATTTCGGTCTGTAAAGGACCAAAAGGGCTAAAAGACAGATTTTGTGGATGAGAAAGAGACAAACAAACTTCTTGGTTTAGTGATTTGTTTATGTTAAAACCAAGGTGTATTAACAGCAGTTACATAGGATACAGAATTCTGAAGTAGGTATGTGAAAGGGCTACTATTTTTCAGTCATAATGTTATATAAAAGGGTGAGGGGTTAGACTTCGAGTCGGAACCTCCCCGGTTAAACTTCGTTGAGTGTCCCCTTCCGAGATCCACCCTCCTTGTTCACTGTTAGCTTGCACAGAAACGATTTTGCTACTTAAGCTACCCCTACTATAGAGTACACAGATGAACCCTCCAGAACGGCCACGTTAGGCAAAGAAGAAAGTGGAGGTGTAGAAAAGTGGCCGCTGTAGAGAGGTTTAAACAAGGGTTAATGTATGGACTGTCCGCCCAAAAAAGTGGTTGTTATGGAGAGGTGGCCGTTAGTGAAGGTTCGGCTGTAGCTTGACTGCGCGCATGATGCTTTTTGCGCCTATTTGCATTGTAACACAATCAAACTAATAATAATAATAATAATAATAATTAATGTGATAATGGCGTGAGCTCGTTAATTTAGTTTAGTAGACGTGAACCGTTTTTTAATTGAATTTTTTTTCTAAATACATGATATATTTTTGATGGAATGAATTTTTTTAATCGAAAAATCGTCTCTCTGAAATAGCGAAGAGCCAGCCCCATGCGGCGTATATTGCTTTCACAAAAGGCTACAAGTCAAAGTTCACCTACTTCATGCGCACGATTGAATCGTTTGAAGTCTATGTCGATCCAATCCAGGAAGTGATTGAAGATTTACTACTCCCAACTTTGTTCGGTCAATCAGAGCCTCTCCCTAACGAGGTGCGCAGACTTGCTACCTTAGCAACAGGTCAAGGGGGTCTAGGCATTCCTGATCTGGAATCCGAGGCACCGCAGCAGTTTGCTGCCTCGAGACTAATAACCACCGCGCACGTAGATTCTATTGCTTCACAGAGTTCCATCATGGTGCCAGGAGAAATATCTACGGAGGAGCTAAAGAGGCATCAACAATCACTTAAGAGAGCAAGTGCCAAAGAGAAAATGGATAGCATTGATTCAAGCCCCTCCCCAGGCCTGCTGCGTCTGGTTAATCAATCGAGGGACAAGGGCGCAAGTTCTTGGCTGAATGCGATGCCTCTCGCAGACAAAGGTTTAGCCTTCAACAAGCAAGAGTTCAGAGACTCGCTACGCTTGCGTTATAACTTGCCCCTAGTCGATTTACCAAGTCATTGCATATGTGGGGATAAATTCCCCGTTAGTCACGCCCTCTCTTGTAAAAAAGGGGGGTTTGTAGCGCAGAGACATGACGGTGTACGGAACTTTCATCGACAAGATGATGTCGAAATCGAACCACGCCTTCAACCCCTGGACAACGAGAGATTTCATTTGAGGAGCGCTGTTACAAGTTCTGAGGCAAGGTTGGACATCAAAGCGGGGAGTTTCTGGGCAAGAGGAGTTACAGCATTTTTTGATGTTAGAGTTACGCACGTCAACTCCAATTGTTACCAGAGCAAGCCAACATCAGAAGTGTTCAAAGAGCAAGAAGAAGAGAAGAAGCGCAAGTACCAGCAGCGGGTGTTAGATGTAGAAATGGGTTCGTTTACGCCTTTAGTGTTTGGAACCAATGGCGGAATGGGAAACGAGTGTCAGCCGTTCTTAAAGCATCTCGCAGACAAGATAGCTCAGAAAGACACCGAGCCTTATCATGTTGTAATCACTTGGCTCAGGACACAGATCTCGTTTGAACTCTTAAGATCGGTACATGCATACGTCAGAGGTTCGCGAACGCCGTTTCGTAGCAAGATAGAGCAATCATTAGACTGTAAAATAAATGTCGCTAGTGCGGATATCTGAAATAAGTGTCTATATGCTTTTATACTTAGGGCTTTTTATGGACACTGGTTTAGCCGTCATTAGTATAATTCGATTGTATGATCTTAATATCTCTGCATAATGGACTTCTTAATTTTATAGAATTTCGAACTTTTATTATTAATTATATCTATTTCCTCTTCTTTTATGTAAGGTTAAGTTACTTCTATTTTTTAGAATTTGTAAATGAATAGTTTTTTCTTTCTTCAGTTATTATAGGATTGTTTTTGTTTTCTAATGAAGGGCGAGGGGTTTCTTTTGTAACGGATGGAATTGTAGATAGTGTTTTGATGAATTAATTAGATTTTTTGTAACAGCAGTTGATTGTAAATAGGATTTTAATTGACATTTTGTAATAACGATTTTAATCACTATTTGTAAATGACTAAAAAATTTTTTTTAATCGAAATTAAGTGTCTTTTTTCTTTTTTTTTTAATCGAAAGTAATAATGTAAATAGTGCTTTGACTGAATAGTTTTTAAGTGAAATTAATTGTAAATAGGATTTTATAGTTAGCTTTGTTATCAATAAAAGATTTGGGTCATTATAATGATGATGATGATAATAATAATAATAATAATAATAATAATAATAATAATAATAATAATGGAAACTTTATTTGTGTTTTTGAATGTAAAATTGTAACTCTCGCTACGTATAGGCAATTTACAAATGCCGCTTGATGATTAAAAAAAATCAAAACAAAACAAAACAAAATAATAATAATAATAATGGCTTATTAACAGATCCACTGGGTGGCTCTTCCCTGTTAAAGTACATCAATTACAATAAAAAAATAAATCAAATTAAGTTATTTTCAAATTTTGCAATATACAATTAAAACTATAAAAGAGACCCATAATCTCTTAACAAGAATAAAAGTGTAGATTTTTGTCCGCCGGGACGAAAAAAAGTGGCCGTTAGCGGAGTTTCGACTGTATTTTATTTAAATGCATATCGATGGATAAACGAGAGAGAGGTTATCCCTGTGAGATATATATTGGAAAAGGCAGACCGAGGGGCTATCCCTGTGAGATACATATTTAACAAGGCAGACCGAGAGGTTATCCATGTGAGAGTCTTCTAACTAAATTTATAAACAATGAAAATGAGAAATAAACTATTGCGGAACCTCCCTCCCTCCTTCTTCTCATTTCTGACCGCGCACATGCAAGGTTGGTGACGATGTAACACGTTTTCTGATTCTATTTGGCGTTATCTTGTTCTAAAACAAAATTTCACCACCATATACACGGCAAGTAAACCACAAGTTTTCGATCAAGAGTTATTTGCCATTGTTAGCGTAAAAATGCTATGTAATGCCGCAGTAGAAAACCTAATTTAAGAAGACTCAAATTCTAAAAAAACCGCAGGAAACCATTACATACTTAATGCCGTTTACTACGCCTAGATAAAAGTTCATTAAAGACTTGTTTGAACGATTTGCTCAGTCAATTTGTAAATTATTTCAAATTAAACCATACCCAATAAAAAACCAATAGAAGGAACACCAAAAAGGAAATGAAAAATATGAGCTGAACGTCACAAAGACTGCATGTCGCCCTAATTACACAGCGCATCTGCTTTCCTAGGATCAACTATTACAAATCAAAAATTAAGATAAATGAACCTTCATCTACACGTTTACTGCTACTGAGATGTTTTCAGAAATCGTCAAGAAGCAAAAGTCATTAGTTCAATTGTCATGCAGGTTTCGTGCTATTTAATTTGTACATTTTGATTAATCTTTTCAAATGCATGTCCTTTACAATTTTTTTTTTAAAGTCTTTTCGAAATTAGTTCTGGATGCTTAAGGGAATCTTTGGATGAAACAAAAAAAAACTTTGAAGAGCGACTTTCTGTAAATATCACGGATAGGTGTGCAAGATGAAAAAATCGAAATCCCCCAGACAAAGGCGGATGATCAGGGCCAACCATGACTTCGCATCTCGTACCCAAAGTACAAGGAAGGAGAAGCAACAGTCAGGGAAGTCAGAGTAGCTCCTAATTATGTAGTCTCCCTCGAAGCCGTTTTTTGGGGGAGCGTTGCGTGACATCCAAAAAACGGCTGCGAGGGAGACTACTAATTATGGTGAGTCTTTGATAAGGACCATTGTAGCAAAGTATACCTGTAAGTTTCCAAGTTGGACAACTTCAAAATGATGTCTATTCTCCAAACCAAATATCTACATATACAGGTGTACATCAACAGGTTTCCTGGTGTTAACTTTGTCACAACAAATCCCTTTGGAAACTATTTTAGAAAATACTCAGTTCGTTTGACTTAATATTTTCCAAAATAATCAATTTTCCTTTTCTTATAAATGTAAATTTTGTGGAAAAAAAAAAGTATTTGCACGAGAACAACATGATCTACATAATAAAGAATGAGAGCTTATATCAAAACAAGGTCAACTCCATCTTCGACTGTAACTGTAGAATAGGCTATTATTGCTTTCCCTTTAGTTTTAAATGCAGATGTAGTGTTTGCTTATACTATGGACTACATTTGCATGGATTAAATAACCAGCAAAAAAGGTGATTAAGTCTAGTATATGTATCTGGTATAGGGAGGTCTCTGAGTCGTTACATGCATCACTCCGTCATTCAGAGGCAGTACATTCAGAAATTCACAACCTGGCAGGAAAGAGAAAAACTAAGCCTAAGCTTATATAAAACTCAATAACATCTAAATAATTGAAGATCAAGACGTTGTACGCAGTTTGAGTGATAAAACATACCACATAAACAATAAGCTTACCTTTCTCCGTTTTCTCCGGGTCGGCAGGACGTTTCAGTGAAGTGGAAAAATACGTTTCCTCCTCCAAAAAAGAGTCCATTGTAGCATTTTGTACATTAAAAATTTCCCATCCCAGCCGATGTACTTTGCTTTAGATGAGTTCTTTTTGCAACGCACTCAGCATTATACGCATATTAAAAATCTTGTCAACGCCCCTATAAGTGCTATAGGCTAAGAGAAAGACATCACACTTTGTAAACCTTTACATGCCATCGCTTTGGCAGCCATCTTTGTTAACTCACGCGCGGTGAGGAGACTGAGCACTACAAAATCAAACAGCCAATCAGTCTCCTTTGTTGGCGAATCGTGATGTTGCAACCTCGATCCCAGGGTTCTCTCCCACCCTTCCTGACGGGTAGAAGAGAGAACCTGGGAAAGAGGTTGCGTGATGTCGATGATATTACGCGTGTCATCGGTAGAAATGCTTCACAAAACACAGAATTTTGCACCTTTTGATCCCAAATGTTGATATAATGTGAAAAAAATCAATAAAGATAACTTACCGTATGTTTTTGTGGCGTTTTCAAAAACATACGGTAAGTCATCTTTCTTTTTTCCTTCCTTCTTCAGTTTTCGCACATTACATCAATATTTGTGGTCAAAACTTGCCAAATCCTGTTTTAGTAAGCATTTCTACCGATCACTTGAATCAAGTCGGGAACAGGCGTTACGTTACGCCAGGAGCCGGCTCTGGTTACGCACAGTAAATGTATCGATCACATGTCGAGTGTGACATCACGATGCCTCGAACAGTTCGAATGGTCTACCTGTGATATCAGGTTCCCACGCCACTCACTGAAATAATGAAAAATTCTTAGCGGAACCTCGTCCCAAGGGCTTTTCTCTAAAAACATGGGAGGGGTGGGAAAAGGCCAATTTTTTAGGGAAAAGACCTGGGGACGAGCCTTGACAAGGCCCCTCAGCAACCTCTCCCTTTTTTCTTTAATATTTCCTCTTTCTTTGATTCTCTTCTGTCTCTTTACAACAAAGTAGCAATGGAACCGTGAAAGTATCAATGGCTAAAAAGGCTAAGTTCACACGAATTCGTTTCATGCAGTTGCAAAAGTTGCTCTAATTACAGTGTTCATTTTTTTTAGCATTACAAAAAGAAAAAAAAAAACATCCCGTACAAGGGTAATGTACTACAATGCTCTTGTACAGTCTGTAATGAATTGGGTGCCTGCTTTTGGGATGAAGGGCTCATCGCTTATTAAAATACCATAAGTACCATGAGTCTGTAATCATACGAGTGAATAACAAAATCGGACGATCGCCTAGCAGGGGTCCGATTTGTTTAACCACGAATTGGACGACACAAAGTTTTGTTATCAATTAACCATAACTTGAACTACATTTGTGATATATAAGGCTTTTTAAAAAATCAAAACACAACAAATTCCAAGATTTTGTTTTGCTAGCAGTGAAAAAAAAAAGCCATTTAAGCGCGCGCGTGATGGCGCGGAAAACGGAAAATTTGTCACAGCTAAATGCTCTTGTGTTAATCACGGAGCCACCTTAAGCGCGCGTGATGGTGCGTACTGTACAATTACTTAGGCATGACGCATACTGTACTGTTGAACTGTCCTATTAAACCAATCAGATTTGAGAATTTTGTTATAGTTATGATTATATTATGAATAACTGGCTTTCACTGTCGCACCATTAAAAACGAAAAAGGAAAACATTCATTGGGTTAAGTCCAGAAACTGGGAGATGAAAGAAGATAAAATATGCCAAAAATCTCGCCAAGATTCAGGTCCACTACGCGATTTTTCTCTTTCATGTGTAACACCAAGAGCCATAATGGTAATACAAATTTCTAGAGCTTTATTGTAGAGCAGGCGGATTTGTTTGTCGAGCCTAAAGAAACCAATATGGCGGCTAGACACCAACAGAAACTTCTGTTATTAGACTGCAGTGGTGGATCCAGACCTTCAGATAAGGGGGCTGGGGTCATCCAGACTCTGAGGTAACGGGGGAGGGGGGGGGGGGGCGGTCTCCAAAAAAATATTTTCGGCCCTTCGGGCCTCATTTTGGTCTAAAAATAACGGGAGAGGGGTGGACCCCCAGACCTCCTCCCCTCAATCCGCCAGTGGACTGCTACTATAGTCCCTCAGGATTGTCACCTCGCGCGCTCGCAAGGATTATGCTCACCCGCGCGACAATCCTAAGGGACTGCTAATATTCCATCACAGTTGTTTGAGGTTTCCTACGAAAGAGTGAATTCATCACTCGAGGAACTCATAAACATTCGAGAAACTCTTTTTATAAGACCAGAACTGTTCAGATACTAAAATCTAAAAAGACAAGTCACTTTTAGCTTTATCGCCCACCACTTGCCAGAATGACGGGTTACGCTAAAGTTTTGAAGCTGCATACTCCTTCACCAAAGGAAGGACCCTTTCAAATTGAAAATTTGTAAAACTATGAATTAAGCTGCTTTCATATCTCATGAAAGACACTGGGACAGTAAAAACGCAGAAGAATTTAGATCAACTTTATAGACCGGAAGTTTGATACTGTCTAGTTCACACCAAGCAATACCATAATAATAAAAAGAGATCTTAAACGTTTTCAAAAAGAAAAGGGGAGAGGGTAAGAAATTCTGATGCCAGGCAGCGACCCCATTTTTTCCATTAACGTATTTGAGGTCAAGCCCATTCACGAGTATCAGGGGGATCCTGATTCCCTGCATTCAGGCTACTTTTTCGCGTTAGTCCCACATCACGCATTTATTTTCACCGCTTAACCGGATCCCATTTTTTGTTTCCAAAAAACGTAGTTTAAAAAGACTAATTTTGCTACAATAGCTAACAAATGAAAGATTTAGATTGGCTCTTTACGATGCCAAGGTCATTCCATAAAAAAATCGTTTTTTATATCTCAATACGACGAAAGAGCACCATTTTCGTTCTGCACGTGTGCGTACTGACATCCACTAGTTACTATCGAATAGTCAGCAACCCGTTTCCATGGTTAAGTGTGTCAAACGGCATGGCATTTCTCGGAATGTTGCATCCTATTGACATTAACGTTGTTTTCACACTAAAAACAACTTTAAGGGCTTGTTTACATGTAGCAAAGGTGGGGGATCCCAGGTAGGTGAGGTAACCCGCTTGGGTGGCGTAGCCGCCTGTCCATATAATCTCTCATTTTAATTTGTTCACGTTTACATGATAGGTGGGGTGACCCACCACATGTTACCTCACCTATCTGGGGTCCCCACCTCCATGTAAACAGGCCCTAACAGTCCTCGATCTCTTCCTTGGTCTCTCACCTATCCTATGGGACTCCAGCGAAAGACAAGCAAATCCAGAATCTCCCAGCTGCTAGGGTGACGCATCACAGTCACAGAGAAATACCCAAAGAACGTAGCCAGAAGTTCCAATGAACTGGCGCTTTGTTCCAAAGAACTTTGTTCCATGTGGTGTTTTAGAGAGTTTGAAGTGGTGGTATCTAACACTGACCAGCAGCAGGCGCGTAGACATAGTGCTGAAATCGTTAAATTACTCGTGCCACAGGGCAAAAATGAAGCATTCAGAAGCAGACTCGGCTACCGGAATCTGCGACTGTACGAATGTGGAGGATTGATACAGATAAGCCGTACGTCCACTGGTGGAGAGCATTACTTTTGTTACCTGTTTTGTTGTCTCTTTCGTTTAGTTCGATATAGCAATTTAGATCCCTCTTGACGGGAAAACAAGTTGTATAACTCTTTCTGCAACTCATGCGTAGGAACTTTTTTTTAGCGTATGATGTTTGAGACGCAAATAATAAATAATAATAATAATTTAATATTTATATTGCGCAAAATACTTGTAAATATGATCAAATGCGAATTACATGAAAGTAAATTATCGACATTAATAAGTTATCCAAAATAACTAAAAATATTATAGTAAAAAAAACACAATGGATCTATAAAAATATAATATATACATAATCCTGAAAAATCCTAATAAAAAGCTAATCTAAAAAAATGGGTGTTGTAAACCTTTAAACCTATGAAAATTGGGCTCATTTTGTATTTGTGATGGTAACCCATTCCACAGTTTAGGTGCCGCAGCTAAAAAAGCACGGTCACCCAATGTCTTTTTAGTTAAAATTCTTGGCGTTTGAGGCATGATTCCCATTGCACACGATCTTAAATTGTATCTCTTTTCCTCACTTTTGCTAATGAGTTCTTGTAGATATACCGGAGCTTGTCCATGGATCGCTTTAAAAGTAATTAAAATAATCTTAAAATGAATCCTAAATTCTACTGGAAGCCAATGAAGCATACACAGAATTGGTGAGATGTGATAAAACCTTGGAATCTTAAAAATAAGTCTTGCTGCGGAATTCTGGAGCCGTTGTTACTTTGCTATTTGTTTAGCTGGTAACCCATACAGAATACTGTTACAATAGTCAATGCGCCCAATTATTAGGGCATGAACAAGTGTCTGGGTTGCTTGGTTACTTAAATACTTTCTTATTCGTCTTACATTTGTAATGTAGTAATAGGCTGCTTTACACGTGTTATTGATATTAACTTGAAGACTCATGTTACTAACTATCCATGTCCCTAAGTTCTTGACCGACTGAACAGGAGACACTTGAGCATCCCCTAGCTACTGCAAGCGAGTCAACATGAACCTTGGATAGTTGCTGACGGGTGCCTATTACTACAAACTCTGTTTTGCCATCATTGATCTTCAGTTTGTCACACAGCATCCAGGCTCTTATCTCATTTACACACCGTTCCATAGCAGCAATGGCATCATCGGTACTTGAGGCACAGCCAGGTTTAAACGCTAAATATAACTGCGTATCGTCTGCATAAGCATGAACGCTAAGCAGGTGTCTCTTGACAACTTCAAACAGTTTACTGGCATACAGAGTAAACAGTAACGGCCCTAAACAAGACCCTTGAGGAACTCCTTGATTTAACTGTAGAGATTCCCAACACTTGCCACTTAGTGAGACACGCTGAGAACGTCCCAATAGGTATGACGCAAACCACTCCAGTGCTGTACCTCGGATCCCAAAACTTGTGCTCAGACGAGATAGTAACACAGAATGTTCCACCGTATCGAAGGCAGCACTCAGATCCAACAACACAAGCAGAACAACTTCCTGACTATTCATTGCCATTAATATATCATTATATATCTTGAGTAAGGCTGTTTCTGTGCTGTGACCTCGTCTATACGCAGATTGCAACAAGGGGTAGAGGTCATGTTCAGAAAGGTGTGCATGTACCTGGTCAAATACTGCACGCTCTACCAATTTCGACACATACTGCAGGTTACTAACTGGACGAAGATTAGTGAAGTCATTAATTCTAGCCTTTTTGTAGCGAGGATCAATAAGGGCTTCCTTCCATACCTTCGGAAAGTGTCCCCCAAGTAGCGATGAATTGATCATCTTAGTAAATAACAGGTAACAGATGATCAAGTGATTCTACTACAAGTTTAGTCGGCATGGGCTCTAGATTACACGTTTTCTTTGATGACTTCTGAATAAGTGCCAAAATGTCAGCTTCAGAGAGGGGCTTGAACTCCGACAGTATCTTTGCATCACTGACTATAGGGTCATCTGGTGCAGTATTCATATCAGCGATAACGGTGGAGTCTATTTGATCACGTATCCACATTATCTTCCGCGCAAAGAATTGCGCTATATCATTCACAAGTAACTGAAGACTTATCATCATAATCAGGAAACGACAGTGTGCTATCATTCTTTCCAAGCAGCGTCCTGGTGGCACGAAATAACCTCCCCTGGTCACTACTATTATCCTCAACAAAGTCCGTGAAAAACGTGCTTTTAGCCTCATTAAGGAGATGCGTCAAGTGATTCCACCGCTTCTTGAATAGCTGAAAATCAGTTTCCCGTTTTGTTTTCTTCCATTTTCTTTCTGCCTTTCTGCGTAAAAGCTTTGCCTTGTGTATGTCGTCATTGTACCAGGGTACACTATGCCTTGATACAATGGTCTTCGTTTTAAGTGGCGCGAGTGATTCGATAACGCTAGACAGAGTGGTGTTATAATTACAGGCAAGAGAATCCAGATCGCAAGCACTGAGGATGTCTGGATGAGAATTGGAAAGAACATCCCTACATAACGATGACTCCCCTAAATCACACGAAAGGGCGGAGATATCAACAGACTTGGTACGTGAAGTACATGTAAATATATCCTTATCTTATATTTTTCAAACCCGAATGTCAGCAGTGAAGAATGATGATATGTGAATGTTGTCATGCGATCATAGCGCTTGTTCTCAACCAAGCTCTAGACTGACCGGGTTAGAGCAAGTTATTTGGTCTGATTTGTCGTTTATTGCTTCTTTGTAGCGGTATACTTCACTTAACGTACAAAACGCCCTTTATGTAATAGCTCTAAACATATCTTTTTCGAGCACTGTGCCTTAGCGGGCCTTAATGGTAATTTTATTATTTAGATGATAGAGATAGCAGTTGATTGACACACTGTCTAATGCTAAAAGCAATATGGCAGTCACTGTGACGTCATGTATGACGTCATCGTATCTTGACTACAACAATATCTCAGATACCTAGTAGTTTGAAATATACTTTAAAACAATAAATCGTGTGTTTTCAAGAGGGAATCAAAGGTTTGTTTACAAATCCAAGATGTCGACCAAAAGGAGGGTAAGAGTGGTAAATTAAAATTCGATTTACAAAGTGAAAGCTACCGCTCTATCCTTGCTATCATGTATTTTTGTGATGTTTTTTAGTCCATGGGCAGAAACTGAGGACCGTATGGCCGCTAAACATGCGCATTACGGATCCTAATGGCCTTTAAAAATGTCTGACTCTAATAAGGATTTGTATGGCGAGAGAGAAATTCTTAAAAATTTCATTGAACTGAAAAGGAATTTCATACCAGCGAGCATCGGTATGTTATTGTGGCAGGATGAGGCCACTTTCTGCGAAGTTTTGAGGTCCTTACTCATTTCCTCTCGGTTCCTCTGCAAATTACACCAGCGCCATATAACAGTCATATTGATCTCGCCATACAAACACTGTATATCAGCTAAAGCTACCAACATTTAAGCGATTGTGTGCGAAGAGAAAGGTGCGGCCGGAAACCTGTGAGCTTCGCGGTACTAACTTGGGCCAATTAACTTTCATTTTAAACCATTTCTACGGGAAGCACAAAAACAAGAGCAGCACAAAACAAGAGTCCATCATTTTTGAACATCAAAGTCGGGAAAGCTTGCATGGAGTATATTATGATACGTAGGAAAACCGCTGTCTTGCATAGATAGCAGCCTCCAATTCGGCTCCAATTCTACTTGTTATTTGGCTATGGTGCGATATCCGTGCCAACCCGTGACAACAAGCGTGACTAGAACGTATGGGCATTGCGCAACTCCTTTTTTAACGGAAGAAAGCTTTTGGTGCTTTTAGATCGCCTTTAAAGATATAAAATATACTTAAAGCTTGATTCTTTACTTTTAACAACAATTTTGTTATTTCTATGCCAATATTTTGAAAGAAATTGAAAACAGGTATGAGCCCGCAAATCGACCGCTGGGTGTCTCTGATTTCTGCCCATGAAACATTAATATTATACCAGTTTTGTTTGTTCCCCTTGAGTGAGCCATACAACCCCCCTAGTTGATGGACTATTTATCGTGAGTCAAGCACTGAGTTCCCATTGAGCCTTTAATTCGTTTTAGAGTGGAAACATTTTACGTCACAGTAGTCAAAACCGTAAAACAAACGAATCACTAATATTACATATTCACTTGTGCCCCACTTTTACATCATCTGAGCTGACAATGAAATAATATTACACTGCCAGGTCAGATGATGTAAAAATACTCAAATCGCGCTGAAACTTCGTAAAAACAAAGACAACGCCTCCAGGTAACAATATTTACACTTTATTGATAAAGTTTATCGCTTTTACTTCATTTATTTCATGTGAGTTTCAAACTCTTTATTTCCCAAACAAACTCTCATATAACCCTTGGGCCACCTGTGATTTCTCTTACAAAGGAAAACGTATCGCTCCAGCTATTTGAAAGTGCACTGCGGTTTCATTTTGCAAAAAGGAAGGTTATCATTTCTGTATATATTGACAACTGTAATAACAATAGTATACTCGCCGCGATGTGTCACCTGACCGAAAATAGCAATGCTGATAAATTCTTGTACAGCTATTTGGAGAAAGGTTGTCGGATAAAGTGCCCGCGACAACCCCGAAAGGTATTGTGGGTGGTTTTGAGTTCACTGTTTTTCAAAGAAATTTGAAAGAATGGCAGGTGAGGCCCTGGACATATGTCTGCGAGTGCTAAAGGAAAGCAACAAAAGTAGGTTCGACAGCTACAGTGTCAGGAACAGTGTATTCAACATATCTCATATTACCTTTCGGGATTGTCGCGTGCACATTTTCTCCGACAACCTTTCTCGAAATAGCTGTATGAGTAGCCGTCTTGCCCTCCCTCTTGCTCTTAGCGTTTGACTCTGTGACAATACTCCTGTCTCAGTTATGATCAAAACCTACAATAGAAATTAACACTGGTTAAATTACCGTTACCACGGTTAATTACCACAGAATTTGTCAACCTGAGTGTGGAGCAGTCTTCAATTGTCCCCGGCCTTCCAATAATTAAAAGTGATTAATTAAACTGGAAACACAAAAATCTTAATATCTCTTCAAAAATGCTTTGAAGCAGCCCGAGAAACTCACAAATTGCAACTTATACAACAAAAGGGTAAGACATTTCATTTTTATTTCAAATTCTTTATTATTTGTGGCAAAATAGTAATGTTTGTAAAATGTTCTGATTTGCAGGTGACATCACGGCGGCCATGTTGGTGGTCAAGAACAACAGCAATTTTCTCCTCTGAAAACTAAACTCTATTTTCATGTAAATTCTTCGAGAAATATTTGTATTGTATTGACCCCCAACATGGCCGCCATGTCACGTGGTTGCAAACCAAAACAGGTCATTTAGGTCATTTATTTAAAAATATATGAGGGCTAAACAACGATCCTCGTCATGACTATAGTTAGTCAGTAGTTTTGAGCTTCACACATTGCGTTCTTGCTATAATCGTTACATTCGCTTGATACGCTTGCTACACTTGCTACAATTACTACACTTACTACGCATGCTACACTGCTACATTCTGGCTACGCTTGCTACACTTGCTATGCTTGCCACACTTGCTACGCTTGCTACCCCTTGCTACGCTTGCCACACTTGCTACGCTTGCTACACTTACTACCCTTGCAACGCTTGCTACACTTGCTACGCTTGCTATCCTTGCTACACTCGCTACGCTTGCCACACTTACTACGCATGCTACGCTTGCTACACTTGCTTAACGCTTGCCACGCTTGTTACACTTGCTACGCTTGCTACGCTTGTCACACTTGCTACGCTTGCTACCCTTGCTACGCTTGCTACACTTGCTACTTTTGCTACCCTTGCTACACTTGCTACGCTTGCTACGCTTGCCACACTTGCTACGCATGCTACGCCTACTACACTTGCTACGCATGCTACGCCTACTACACTTGCTATGCTTGCCGCACTTGTTACGCTTGCTACCCCTTGCTACGCTTGCCACACTTGCTACGCTTGCTACACTTGCTACGTTTGCTACCCTTGCTACACTTGCTACGCTTGCTACGCTTGCCACACTTGCTACGCATGCTACGCCTACTACACTTGCTACGCTTGCCACACTTGCAACGCTTGCTACTCGTGCTACACTACCTCTATCTATCTCTCTATCGCACCATATCTCACCAAATATGAGCTTAGAAAGGAATTAGCAGAAACAATGATTTTATCAAAACTAGATTATGCCGATCTGGTTTTTTACCCTCTACCACAATTCTTACTTCGCCGTTTGCAACGGGTTCAATTTGTTGCCGCAAGTTTTGTACTCGGTCACTATGTTAAGAACTTTCGGGATGTACTTAAAATCGGATGGCTTCCAATCAATAAGAGAAGAGATTTGAACCTCCTGAAATCATGCTTTAAAGCTTTGCATAACACTGAGACTTGGCCAGATTATCTTAGAATAATAAAACAGGAATGCCCAAGGAACTGCGCTCAAGCAATTCAATTAGATTTTTTAGTGGTCCAGACCGAAAACGGAACTTTCCAAGATAATGCGTCGAAGTTATTTAATAATGTACCAGAAACTATTAGAAACTTTAAAGATTACAGAACCTTTTTAAGACTTTCAAGGAATTTTTTAAGAAACAGAGTACAGAGCGATTAGTCAGTTTTACTGTAATTGGATTCTGTTAATCCTGCTTCTAGTGCATAATTTGTAAATAACTCAATTTGGTTTATTTTGTAATTGTAATTAATTTAATTTAACAGGGAAGAGCCACCCAGTGCATCTGTTAATAAATCATCATCATTATTATCATTGTTATTATTATCACTTGCTACGCTTGCTACACTTGCTACGCTTGGTACCCTTGCTACGCTTGGTACGCTTGATACGCTTGCCGCCCTTGCTATGCTTGCTAAACTTGCTACACTTGCCAAGCTTGCTACTCTTGCCACATTTGCTACGCTTGCTACCGTTGCTACGCTTGCCTCACTAGCTAAGCTTGCCACGCTTGCTACACTTCATACGCTTGCTACCCTTGCTACGTTTGACATACTTGCTATGCTCTCTACGCTTGCTACGGTACGTTTGCAAGTTTACTTGCGACACTTGCCAACGGCGCTTGCTACACTTGTTACTCTTGCTACGCTTTCCCCGTTTGCTACACTTATTACGTTTGCTACGCTTGCTACGATCCACTTGCTGCGCTTGCTACAGTACATTTGCTATACTTGTTGCCCTATGAGCTTGCTACATTTGCTTGCTAAGCTTTTTGCCCTTGCCATGCTAGCTACGCTTGCAACGCTTTTTGAAGTTGTTACGTTGCATTGAACAGGTAGTATCAATAGACAACCCTATCACAAACTTTCTGCATTGTCTATCTATTTATTTCTTTATTTTATCTAAGTTGACGATTCAGTTCAATTTTCCGTTGTGTAAAAAACTTATTAATCAAGATTTTGATCAGCCAATCATGGCAACGCTTCACTAAAGTACGACATTACCCCTGTAATCAGCGGTTTGCATTTTTCACTGATTACAGAAGCCGCGCGAGTATTCGGTTCCTAATGATATTATAATACAATGTCAGTGTTCATGTAGTTATCAAATCATGAAGTCACGCGATTTCCCTCCTCTGACCACTAATCAACCCTTTGATATAAAAAATTGTTACTACAACCTAAAATGATACTTGCATGAATTTCTAGTTAGGAGCCTATTAACCCAAGTGTACCATCTATTTCTGTTGAAAATTGTATAGAAATGATACGAAGGGAAACAAAAATTACGTTGAGTCAGCGGAAGGTTCGAGTTAGCGGGAGTCAACTGTAATTCTTTTTCTTAGACTACTACGACTGTTCAGATACTGAAATCTGAAAAGACAAGTCACTTTTAGTTTTATCGCTGCCGAGCTCAGTAAAAGCTCAGAAGCGTAATCTTTCACCAAACGAAGGCCTTTTTCGAATTGAGGGCCGAGTTTAGCTGCTTTTATACCTACTGAAAGTAAAAACGCAAAGGAATATAAATCATTTTTTAAAATCGTCTCGATCACACCCAGCTAGCAATACCACGATAAAAAAGAGAGATCTTAAAAGGTTTTTTAAAGGGAAAGGGGAGATGGTAAGAAATTCTGATACCAGGAAGAGATGCCCTTTTTCCCTAAAACGTATAGAAGGCCAAGCCAGTGCCCAAAGTTAGTAATGGTTAATTCTTTATACCTTTACATAGATCACGGTAAGTCAACCTGCAGTTAAGTATTTATGTTTTGGATGGACAAATGCACCTGGTTACCATTGGTGTACTCCCTTAAGAGAGCAAATAAATTTCGCCTGAGTCTGTCAGCCTGCGCGATTGCTTTGATTTGCTTGATACATTTTGTTTGTACTCCAGTTATACAAAAATAATAGGGAGTCTAAGCAACAACGACGGCGACGGCTACGAAAACGTCACAACAAAAGGGAATTCGCGCTGCCTCAAACTTTATCACGCTTATTCCATCTCGTTTAATTCGTCAAATATTGGCAAATGACTTTTGAAGTTAAATTCTAAAGGAATGTATCAAAGTTTAGGAAGAAAAAAAGAAAGTTGTTGTCTCGTGTTCCCGTCCTAGACAAACGTGAAATTAGGCCCTTTCACGTCGTACTAATGCAGCGACGGCTAAGAAATGTACAAAGGGCGTGATGCACGTGCAAAGCTGTTGCTTTCCTAATGTCGTCTCCGTCGCCGTCGTCGTTGCTTAAATATTGTAGCTTGCTGCAACACCAACATGTTCAGGGCCAAGCTTGTCCAGTCTAATCGCTAGAGAACGTTGCTGATACTCCTTGGCTTGCCCGAGGTCACCTACGTCCTTGTAAATTGAAGCCAAGTTATTGTAGCTTGTTGCAACATCAACATGTTCAGGACCGAGCTTCTCCAGTCTAATCGCAGGAGCACGTTGCTGATACTCCTTGGCTTGCTCGAGGTCACTTAGGTGCTTCAAAATGGAGGCCAAGTTATTGTAGCTTGTTGCAACATCAACATGTTAAGGGCCGTGCTTGATCAGTGTAATCGCTAGAGCACGTTGCCGATACTCCTTCGCTTGCTCCAGGTCACCTAGGTGCTTGCAAATTGCAGCCAGGTTATTGTAGCTTGTTGCAACATAAACATGTTCAGGGCCGAGCTTGTCCAGTGCAATCGCTAGAGCACGTTGTTGGTACTCCTTGGCTTGCTCGAGGTCACCTAGGTGCTTGTAAATTGAAGCAAAGTTATTGTAACTTGCTGCAACATCAACATGTTCAGGGCCGAGCTTGTCCAGTCTAATCGCTAGAGCACGTTGCTGATACTTCTTGGCTTGCTCGAGGTCCCCTAGGTCCTGGTAAATTGAAGCCAAGTTATTGTAACTTGTTGCAACATAAACATGTTCAGGGCCGAGCTTGTCCAGTGCAATCGCTACAGCACGTTGCTGGTACTCCTTGGCTTGCTCGAGGTCACCTAGGTGCTTGTAAATTGAAGCCAAGTTATTGTAGCTTGCTGCAACATCAACATGTTTAGGGCCCAGCTTGTCCAGTCTAATCACTAGAGCATGTTGCTGATACTCCTTGGCTTGCTCGAGGTCACCTAGGCCCTGGTAAATTGAAGCCAAGTTATTGTAGCTTGTTGCAACATCAACATGTTCAGGGCCGAGCTTGTCTAGTGCAATCGCTAGAGCACGTTGCTGATACTCCTTGGCTTGCTCGAGGTCACCTAGGTCCTTGTAAATTGAAGCCAAGTTATTGCAGCATCTTCCAACATCAACATGCTCAGGGCCGAGCTTGTCCCGTACAATCGCTAGAGCACGTTGCTGATACTCCTTGGCTTGCTTGAGGTCACCTAGGTTCTTGTAAATTGAAGCCAAGTTATTGCAGCTTCTTCCAACATCAACATGCTCAGGGCCGAGCTTTTCAAGTTTTATGGCGAGTGAATAGGCAAAGTATGTTTTGGCCACGTTAAATTCGCAATGCATTTCACAAATATGCGCAAGGTTTTCACATTTTTCTGAAATGTCTTGATCGTGAACTTGGATAAAATTTTCTTCTACAAACACTTCGTCGGTTACCATGGTTATGGCCTTTAAATGCGGAACGAGATGTATGGTGCCCAGTCTTCTATTTAATTGTGGAACAGAGTCTATAAATTCGTCAAATGATGTAACAACGGAATTTACGACTTGAGGGGTTTGACTCTCAGGACAATTACTCATCATAACTTTGATAGCAGCATGCACAACCTGGTGCACACGAATGAAGTAGCCACCTTGGTCATCTTCGAAAAGCAAAAGTGAGCAATTTGTTAACTTCATGCGTATTATTTCCTTGTCCTCTTTATGATAGTCTTGGAGTACGTTAATGATATAATTAATTGCTACGTCCACGTTTAATTGTTGTGGTGCGCAGAGGGAAAGAAGAGTGAAAAGGTGTTTCACAATCTCGTCAGAACTCATCAGTGTTTCGACGGCTAGCTTAATTGCTTGTGTCATTGACTTTGGGTAAATTGGGTTGGTATATGCGAGTGTATCCTCCGTAGTTTCTCTTTTGCCTTTTTCTAACATCTTCAGGTATTTGTTCCAACCAAAATGCTTCGATGCTTTGTCCTGTCGTATCCCTTTGACAAAGACGGCAGCGCCCGCTAAAGCAAGAGGTTGATAGTCTAGTTTTTCTGCCACTTTTCTCGATAATTCGCTATCTTTTATTCCAGAAAGCTTGGCCAATAAGGAACAGGCATCGTCGGGCTCCATACCTTTGCTTGCTGAGATGTGATTAACAAAAGAGCCTTTTGGGGGGATTGACCTAATGTCTTGAGTTGTAATCAGCATCTGACCCTTTGCCCCAGTGTGGATTCCAGCCTGTGGTAAATGGACATGCACAGAGGACATGGTGCTGACATTGTCAACAACCAGTAGCCAAGAAGTATAACAGCTAATTTTTACATCAATAAGCATCTTAAGATGAGTGATTTTTTCCTCTACTTTCCAGTCCTTGGAGCTGAGGATTTCCATAACCGAGTAGTCTGGACACTTTAAATGGCGAGCAAATGAGACATATGACTCCAAGAGTGAATCTGGACCAGCTGCATTTAAGGTCATCACAAATAAAGAACTGCCTGGTATTTCGTTAATGTCGTCAAAGTACCTCTTAGCTACGAGGCCAGCTAACTGTGATTTGCCACTTCCAGGATTCCCTGAGATGTACAGACAACTCAGCTTGTTGTCACTGGACTCTTTTAGCTCCCTCAACTGCTGGGCTATTTCTGACACCTCGCGTTCACGACCACCGATGTCATGTGAAGGTTTAGGAGGGAGAATACAAAATGAAGGCGTTTCTTTGTGAAGCTGATCTTGAAGGACCTGGCGTTGATCCTCCTTTTCTTGAACTTCTTGTTTAAGGTCATCAACCTTTTTAAGGATCTGTTGTAATTCTTCTGTCGGAAACGTTTTCTGATTTTTTAAATTTTGAATTTTTTCAGTGTGTAGACCAAGCACTTGAAATGCCACCTCAACTTTGCTAATAGCATTCTGAAACTCTGTGTCAGAGAGACTACCTTGTTTCATATGAGCAAATTCTTCGTTCCTGAAATTTCTAAGATGATCCACGTTCATCCTCACAGTTGCGCTAAGACTGGGCCCAACACAATCGGAGAAACGAATGGCGTAGAAAAGCATTGTGCAATCCCATTCTTCTCTGTTTCCGTTTTGCATTGTGGTTAAAAGATGAGCATTTCTTCTTTGGTTTCGGGCAGACTCTCCGTCATAAAAGTCCATTCCATTGCGAGGCTCGTCTTTCCATTCTCCTTTTGTTAATTTGTGCTGTTTGTCCCATTCTTGTTTAAAGATTTCTCTCAGGCCTTCGGTGAGAATCTCAGTTGTTGCATAACAAATTCTGAAGTAATTCAGCTGTTCTTTGGAGTATTCATTGGAAATGGACATACTTCATAGAATTCTGGTCCTTGAAACCTTTGGGAAAATAATTCCTTGTGTTAGTAAATCAACTCAAAGGGACAAATTAATTTATACCAAAGAATCATAAAAGAAAACAAGGGGCAGTAAAAACGAAAATAACTAACAAGGGTAGTAATGAAGTAATATTTCAAAAACGAGTGCGAGTGTTTTACCGGGGTTTCTAGACATCAGAAAACTGATGCAAGCCCGAGGCCGTTAGACCAGTAAGAAATAAGCGTTGACAGGCCAAACACGACTCATAAGCTCGTGATAATGTGAAACGTGACCTTGAGAGTCTGCTTGAACAGTGGTTCTCTTTCTTTTTGTCTCTCTCGCGAAGGTTACTAGGGCTACACAGTGCATGACTTGTAGCATTCTAAACTTTGACTGAGTAAATCTTGTTTTTGCCGCACTAAGTCTTATATTGAGAGGTCATAAAATAAGTTTGTTACATGCACACTGAGTAATCATTTCCTGTGGTTTATGCTTCTGTAGGTGTCCCTGATAGGATTTGATTTCACATGCAGTTGTAAAGTGTTTTATATCCTTTGACCTCTGTTTATTACGGCTGAATAAAGATTTAAGTTTTTTTGGATTTCTCCGAAATGACTGTCTCTGATTAACTACATGCATGCATGCAAGTTTCTTTGTCCGTGAATGTGATTATTTCCTGCCAAGGGTAGTAATAAAGTAATATTTCAAAAACGAGTGCGAGTGTTTTACCGGGGTTTCTAGACACCAGAAAACTGATGAAAGCCCGAGGCCGTTAGACCGAGGGCTTTTATTGTTTTCAAGTGTTTGGAAACACCGGTAAAACACGAAGGGCGAGTTTTTGAAATGGCTTCTCAATCGGCGCCTAATTGCAAACAAAAGAAAAAAGAAAGCAAAAATCATATAAGCATGTGATTTTTGCCTTCTTTTGTTTAATCAGGGCATAGTTTGTGATGATAATGTCCGTGTTTTTCACAACTGAAGCTTGTTTATTTCAAGTAGTCATAATTTGCATTCCGTGGCGTTCTGCTAGTTCCGAAACATGGACGGGTTAGCTGAGGATGAATCTTCGGTTTCGACCACCCAAAAGTGTGTAAGAAGAAGATTCTTTGCTTGTACAGTCCAAGCCTAAAAGTACACAGTATAAAGACAAGTGGGCCGTTGAGGTTTTCAGAGCTTGGCAAGCAGCGCGCGAGCAAGAATTCTGTATACTTGAGGCCGGAAGCGTGCTCAAAGATTATGATGTTCACCCACAGGTAACCCAGGCTCTGTGATAGTACCACAGTACGGATCCAGTAAAATTACAGTGTTTATATGGGGTAAAAATATCATCCTAAAATTTCTAGGAAATACTAAATAAAGATCAATAAAACTTACTCTGCAGTTAATTGTTGTTGTCCGTATTGCTCCAACGAAGTTTCGTGATAATTTGCAATAATTTGTTTAAATTCACTCTATTTACAATAATAATATACAAGGTAGGAAACACGATGTGCCATTTTCGCCGACATGCTCTCATTCTACACAACTTTTTCCACGAAATTCGAACTCCAACGAAAAATAAACATGCCAGGATCGTAGAAATAGGATAGCAGCAGATATAGAAACCAATGAAACTTTCCCAGATAGAGAAACGAATCCCACAGACTTTGGCAAACTCGAAGAATATAATCCAAACAGACCGAGAATACGCTCGCCGAAGCAGCCGGACCAGATCAACACGCGGCCAAGAAAATGAGGCCCGGGCACTGTACAAAAAAATTCCATCCCGGGGGTCCTGGGGTGACCTTTCTAGGGACCGATACATCATTTGCCCAAAGCCACCCTCCCCTACTGGAAAAATACTTGATAGAAGGCAACTGTTCTTCCTAGCCAATCACTATTTGCCAGAGCAAACCCCGCACACGCGCCTAAATTTAAATGGAAAAAAAATATATATATAATCAGGAGAGTCTGCGGAGTTACAAGACGCCCCATTTCTTTTACTAAGGAATGTAAATAACAGTAATGAAACTAATGAAATAACAACGCGAAATACTTACAAGGTGGGCTAAAAACAAGGTTGAACAAAAGGTAGATGATGACTAAGAGACCGTTGCTGTGAACTCTCGAGCGAAACTATCGTAAATAAACGGTGAAGCTTACAAACTAATGTCAAAAATTATACAGAAAATTGCGACAGAATATGAATTGCGATAACTGAGACGAATGTGAAAGGCACGTGCACCAGTAAACAAAGAACTAGCGCGATTAACATATTTAGCGATTAATGCGGCAGTAACACGCCGACTTCTTGTCAATACAAGTGAACGCTCTATCGGTTAAATATGTGAATCATCGGGATACACCTCTCTTTGAATTTGGTCCTGTTGTACAAATGCCTCGGTAAGAGCCAAAATTCACTTATATCTTTTGCTCGTTTTGAGTTTTGTAAATCCTCCTTCGTTGTTCTTTCCTTTGCCCTTATAACCTTGCCCTATTGATGTTTGATAAACTTTCTGAGGACCAGCGCCAGGCGCTGAATATAGTTCGAGAGGGACATAATCTCTTTATAACAGGCCAGGGTGGTACGGCGAGGAAGAACAGTTGCCTTCTATCAAGTATTTTTCCAGTAGGGGAGGGTGGCTTTGGGCATATGATGTATCGGTCCCTAGAAAGGTCACCCCAGGACCCCCGGGATGGAAATTTTTTGTACAGTGCCCAGGCCTCATTTTCTTGGCCGCGTGTTGATCTGGCCCGGCTGCTTCGGCGAGCGTATTCTCGGTCTGTTTGGATTATATTCTTCGAGTTTGCCAAAGTCTGTGGGATTCGTTTCTCTATCTGGGAAAGTTTCATTGGTTTCTATATCTACTGCTATCCTATTTCTACGATCCTGGCATGTTTATTTTTCGTTGGAGTTCGAATTTCGTGGAAAAAGTTGTGTTGAATGAGAGCATGTCGGCGAAAATGGCACCTCGTGTTTCCTACCTTGTATATTATTATTGTAGATAGAGTGAATTTAAACAAATTACTGCAAATTATCACGAAACTTCGTTGGAGCAATAAGGACAACAACAATTAACTGCAGAGTAAGTTTTATTGATCTTTGTTTAGTATTTCCTAGAAATTTTAGGATGATATTTTTACCCCATATAAACACTGTAATTTTACTGGATCCGTACTGTGGTACTATCACAGAGCCTGGGTTACCTGTGGTTCACCGTGTGCAAAGTCTGGAAGAGACGTAGCAGGACCTGGATAGTCTTTCCCTAAACTATTGGCTCACAAAATTCGTCCAAGAAGTTGCTAATAAGAACGGTGGTCGCTATCCGTCTCGTTCCTCGTATGGAATTGTTTCTGGCTTAAAGCGGTATTTGGAGGACGTAAATGGAGGGAACGTATTGAAACCTTTAGACAGCAACAGGAGGGCATTTTGTATGCGCATGCGTCAATATGGGCTGATGAGTGCCATAGAGGCATTTTCTGTGAGTTTTTTACGTTCAGTACCAGCATTTGCAGGCTGTTTTCTGGAGCTGAATGACGTGTATTGGGTGCTACGTTCCACAAACATGTTCTTTAAGGTATCGAGGTATTTCTACGATGAAAGTGAGTTTATAGTAACCTTGCTGTCGCCCTTGAGAGGTCAGTCTTTCCTTTCGTAAAACAGTACATCGAAGACAAGATGGCGGCTGAATTTTCTTACCACCGAACATTTCGCGCACACTTTTTGAGCAGGAGGAAAAGGTCAGTATGATAGTTTTTCGTTAAACAATTATCCTATAGATATTTAATTCTTCTCAATAGTATAACTCTAAAATCGAACTTAATCGTTTCAGGAATGCAGTGGTTAATTAAGTGTCCATTCTGCCGTGAAACTGTTTTTCACCTTTTCTCTAGCTTGTTTATCTCGAAATCTTGCCTTTCTCCCCAGAACGGCTTGGAAACTAAAATTTCGAGGACTTTTTTGGACTTTTTACTTTTAGGGCATGAGTTTTTCGTCATTTCAGGCCATGGAGCCTAAAAATGAGCCTAGCTAGCTGTAAAAAGGGGCAATACGGAGGCAATACGTCCTAGCCGGCATGATGACACGCTGTTTACGGAAAATTCCCTAATCCATGTCAGGAAATTCTGTACTTTAAAGCCTCCCCTAGGGCAGGACTCCGCAACTGAGGACATTTCTGCTACGTTTTCAATGTTGGTTAGCATGCAAGGATTTTTCCTATGCCTATCGTCAATGATTTGCTCACTGGTAATAGAGGGGGTGGCCCCAGAGTGGTTTTGCATTGAAATTGGCATGCAACAGAATTTCGCATGCTCTGTAAGCCTACGTTCTAGTAATAAGTAATTCATACCCAGCATGCCCAGCGTGCCAAAATCTCCGGCATGCTGGGCATGCCAAATTTCCTGGCACGCCCGGCATGCCAAATTCTCTAACATGCCCGGCCTGCCAAATTCCCTGGCATGCCGGGCATGCCATAATCGGTCTCTGGCTTGCTCTCAAAGCACAGGTTATAATTCCTTGAATCTACAGATATTTTAAGCCTGGCTAAAAAATTCTAAACAGATCACCGTGCTTATCTTTTGATGTACGGTTTATACGTCATTTACACGATGACGTCATTGCTATTCCTCTCATTTTTATAGATTTGGTTGTCCCAGCGAAGTTTCAATAACAAAAGCTCTAATTTTCACAAGAAAGTAAAACCCTGAGGGATTCTGCCGTAGTAATAAAAAAGCGTCATCGTGGAGATGACCTGTTGGGGGATTGTAAAAACGGCCTCAACCCTTTTAATGAGTCTTTAATAGGATTCCCATTTCACATTGCGAATAAAATGGCATTGACGGAAATCAGTAAAAATAGAGACAGAGACTATTTTCATTGCATAATAAAATGCATCTATGTTCCATGAAAGCTTTTAAAAATACAAGGTTATAGAATATCTTTCAACGTTCATTACATTACAAACTGAGCTAAGCTCCAAAGTCACTGTCCGTTATTCAGTAAATTCAGTGATCTTCGACAATGCAATGTGCTTGAATATAACGTTGCAATTACAAATCTCTCTAACGCAATTTTTCCTACGTTAGAAAAGCTGTTTTTGTCTTGTTTCATATTTTGATAAGGAGTCTGAGTTCCTCTTTCTTGTTTTGTAGGCTTGCCAGGGATTATTGTTTATGTGTCATTACCAGAGTCTGTGTTCTTTGTTTTTAACTCAAAGTAAGTCAGTAATAACTGACAGTATCAAAGAATTGCTCTTTAGAAAAGTAATTATCTCCTCGTCATGTCTGGAAGTTACCTGTAACAAAAAAGAAATAGAATGTTAACACATGCAATGGCAATATGAAAAAATGAAATAGAACATGTAGAGCTCAGCTTCTCTTAAGATATTTTCATACTGGCTTGTTGAGTCTGTTAAAGGTCGCAACTAATTGTCTGAGGCTAATTTCACAAGGGTGTGCAATTGAGGTAAATGACTGGTAAATAAAGTGAAAGAAACGTGGTTTCACATTAGCCAATTTACATTGCGTTGTTCGATGATGTTTACACGCTCTTCTACTGCGAAATAAACCTTTGCATTTGGGTTTGCAAGTCAAGATTATCCCGAGTTTGACTGACACTCGAACAACAGTTTCATTTTTTAGCAGGTAAGGTGTAGACCCATATAAAGCAGGAATATGTAAAGGAAACTCATCGAAAACTTTTTCGCATCTTTGTGGCGATATTCTCTCATGGCCCGTCAACTGATTACTAGGGGTTGTGAAGAAAAAATACATTAGGACCAAAGGTTAAAGCCTGTCCTGTTACATCATTTCACATGTTACCTAAAGTTCTAATAAATAGGTCATAAAATAGGATTTAACGAGAGCGAATTTGTTTCTCAATCGGTGTATAAAAAAAGTGAAGCTATCAAATGAGAAGTTTATAAAGTATCAAAATTATTAAACTAAACGCTCAAATAATTAGGAAAATTCCTATACGAAAATAATGCTAGTGACGTTAAATTGATCGGATAAAATTCTCTGAAAATACGTCGAATAAAAGCCTCATTGTTTGCTTTTGTTTTAGCGTAAAGGTAGCCAAGATGAAAAAGCGACTCAATCTCAGTTTTTTTTTACATTGAACATGTTTATTAGCTTCGTTTTCGTCCGTTTTAAAAGCTTTATAACCCAATCATAATTTTCGGGTTAAAATGGTACAAAATCATTTCAAAAACTATGTTTATTTAAAGAAGAGCCGGCAAACGTGAACATTTTGTAATTCAGAAATCGGACCCAGCCAGGTTATTTAAGCTTAGAATTTTTTGCATTTTAGCGTCCTATAAATTTACCAGAATCGCCTCTCAAAGGCTTACTGTAGCAAAGCATTTTGTAGTACACTCGTAGACAAGCAATGTAAGGCATAAGTGGTTGCTTGAATAAGACATCCAAAAGAAAAATAGTTTTGTGGACCTAAACGCCCATTCACAGACTGCTTATTGAGTTGTTTACAACTTTGCATTGACACCTACAGCATGTTCATTTTTTTAAAGCGAAATCCAAATCTGATTTTGGCATTTGATTTAGGGATATTTTACTTTGTCTCCAAAAGTGATTGTAATATCCGTTTGATTGTCTTTCAAACAACAGTCAAACCATGCAGCAAAAATAAGTAACCTTACCAGTACTGAAAAAATATGACCGTAGGTGCCAAAATTAATTATGCTCGAGCTATAAAATTAGATCTGACTTTTTTTAGCTTTGGTTTCTATATTTTTGAAGTTTAAATTTTCTCTAGTCTTCTTAACAGCAGAAGAAGATTACAAGACGTACAAACAGAAGCAATCCGAAGTGAACGAGTTGACAACCACTTATGCCTGAGAGTTCTTAGGCATCCTCAACAGCAAGATAAACTGAATGCCAAAAGGATAATTCACGGGATTTGTTCGATATTCAGCCTTTTTCTTTACCAAATTAATACTAAATTTGTACTTACAGTCTCTCGCAGAATCCATTTCTTGTCCAGCATTCACCAACATCTCGACCATGCACCGCAGAAAAAAAAAAAAAGACAACCAAGTGCGAAGAGACATGACGACATCGTGACGCCATCACTGCCACGCTACAGCAAACTAAATTCATCGTCATCCGAAAACACCTCTGCGGAAATTCGGCCGATTTCGTACGAGCTCGGGGTATCTTCGGATGGAGCAGATGACGTTGCTGAAAGGACTATCGTCAGCAACGAGAAAAACAGTTTGCAAAATTCGCATAGCCGACAAGAAGCGCACTGAAAACCTAAGCAAAATCTCTCCGTGAAGGCAGTCCAAATTCACCAAATCAGAACGTCTTTGCAGTATTAACGTCGTACTCTCGTACTGACTTGAACGACCTGGTAAGCTTAATTTTCACCAGTCTTTTAATGCTGTTGACCGAGAAACATTCCTACGCGATAGAACTTAAGCATGGATATAAAGTTTATACTGACGGAGAAGATTTGTTATCTTATTGTTTAAAACGCTTTTCCGCGATCAAATTTAAATCTGGACCCAGAAATGTCAGTATCGCTTTGAAATAAAAGGATTAATTGATCTGTGATCGCAAGTGAAGTATTCTATTTTATGCATGAATAATGATGTTTTGTTGTGCTTTTTATTTTGTAAATCCAGGCTTCTGTCTTCAGCTTTGCCAGTCGATCCCGTGACATACATTGTGACAAACATAATTTTTTTTGTTATAATCTGCATTTATTGCTAGGCATGAAACCTGTAACTTCAAGCTCCCTAAGATATATTTGGCGATTTTGTGATTCTCAGGATATGATGCTGGAGCGAACATCAAAATCAGTCACGCTGGGCATGCCAATTTCATGCCCGGCATGCCGGGCATGGCATACCCAGCTTCACGATCTGCATGCCCGGCATGCCAAACCAGACGAGCAAAAACTGGGAATGAATTATCAACCCGGCGAGAGATCTGGGACCTAAGTTTAGCTAGGTCACTTTTGGGCTGCAAGGGCATGAACCCATTTTTTCCATGCCTATGAGATGTAATTTGTAAGTACCAATGTTCCCTTGAATTTTGTCATGCCTAAATATATAAAATTTCCCCCTCTCATTAATCCTCAGACTGAATGCAATTTTTACGCTCGCTAGGCATGTTCAACTGAAAATCATGCCCATACCCTAATTCAAAACAAAATGCTATCAAATTTTAGTTTCCAAGCCGTTCCAGATTTAATTAAGTTAATGATTAATGAAACTAAGAATACTTCCGCGAATGAATGGCGCTTTGATGAAGGCTGCAGTAATTTTAGCTTTCTTCTCCGGTACGTCTTCTTTGAGAAATAAAATACAGTCGCACTTCAACTATAAATTTAAATCAATATAATGATGCTAGTAAGATTGTGTTTTGAGAATAAGAATACTCTATCATTTATTTATACAAAAGAAAAAAATTGCAGCAATCGATTTGAATTCTGATTTTTTCCACCTTATTTTGATGGTACACTGTTTGTTTACATTGCAAATAAATATAACATTTTGGCGTTTTGAAGAAAATCTAGCCTAACTCCCCAACCCCAAAATAGCACGAAATGAAACGTTATCAATACACCTTTAAATAAATCCTGGCTTCTGTTGCAAAAAAATCGCATTTATTCCTAAATGATACCATTTTGTGGATACACAGGCGGCCCAGACGTAGTATGTGCCAAATGAATATAATATATAGATTTAACCACAGCTAAAAGCGAAGCTCCCATTGATATTTTTATAACTTAATCAAACAATAATTTTGTATTCCACAAATCAGTTAACTTAAGAGCACATTCATGTGACCTTTGAGGGAAAAGCTAAGTGATTTTGGAGTGAAACAAATCTTGTATCGAGTTGATATAGCTCTATATGTACAGCAATAATGGCTCTTGATCACAGTAGATAAGGCGTGGAAAACAAAGTCTTGGAAAACAAATCAGACCGAATTTTTTCGTTCGACAAGTTTACAAATTCTTGCCAATAAATCTGGGTGCGTGCAAACCAATCTTTTATTATTTTTTATCGACCACATCTGAGGAGAAAGAGTACTATGAGGCGCTGTTTTTATCATACAGACCTCGTACAAAATGCAGTATTTCACAAACTTTCAAGACAAATTGCATTCATTCAGTATTCAGGACCATCGAAGCACGCGTGGACTTCTAATTAGCGAAACCGTTCAAAAAATTTCCAAAATCACCTATACGGCCATCCGGTTCTAACTTCTGACAAGCGCCAAATTTGCGAAGAAATTTTAAGAGTTACCCTTCAACGTGACAAAGAACTTATTGAGTCTATTTTTTATTAATGGTTTTATAATAACGACGTGTAATCTTAAAAAGCGTTTGAGACGCTTGGCATTTTGAGTACTCCTGAAAGCGATGTTTATGAACGGCTGAAAACAAACGGCAAAGCGATGAAAATCACACTTTTGAGACTACCAACAATCAATAAAGAAATATCATTCGGTAGAACATATACAGAGACAACAATTTTCATTCACGAAAACAAAATGAGTATTTAAGTGTCTCTAAGAATCGTCAAGTCTTTACTAGTAAGCTTAAAGATTAAGTTTATGCAGAAACCCATAATGTTTTAAGCCGCCGGTTTCCCGGTGTTTGCTGTTTTCAAAGATGACTCACGACAAGAAAATCGCTCAAAGCTTTCTTTCTACAGCCAAAATTATAAGTAAATATTCTTCGGAAAGTTTTTTCTTTCTATTTACGGTGAATTAATATCGACTAAAGGCTTTTTAAGATCAGTGTCTCAGTCAAATCTTAATACAAACGTGCATAATCTAGCTTCATAAACTGCGCCGCTGGACTTCATGAAATTATATTTAAATACAAGAATTACTTAAGCTTACCATATTTAGAGATGCAGCTCCTGAAAGCTATCAAGTAAGGCAAGGATCGCTTGAGCCTTTATAATTCTCGTACGCATCCAGCAAGGTGAAAAACAAAAACAATGCCATCCGAAATCGGATTATCGGCTTTGACAAGCGA